>WMHX01000070.1:211052-231913 GCA_013420875.1 Thelonectria rubi
CCCCCCCCCCCCCCCCCCCCCCCCGCCTCACAGCATGATACTGACAAAAAACCAGGCCATCGAATCAGGCGCCACGGAGGCCTTCACCCGCGCCTCCCCCTCGGAAGCAAACGACCTCCGCAAGCCCACCATCTTCTCCGACGCCGTCCTCGCCATCCTCCGCGCGGCCCCCTCCGTCGTCAACGGCGAGCTGCTCCTCGATGAGGACTTCCTCCGCGACCACGCCGGCGTGACCGACTTTGACAAGTACAGCGTCGTCCCCGGCACCAAGCCCCGCCGCATGCTCCCGCTCAAGCTCCCCGACCTGACCGTCGCCGAGCAGGACGACGAGGGCAAGCGGCACGACAGCACCAAGGAAAAGGCCAGGCTATAGCATGGAAAGGCCAGGCTGTAGCATAGAAAGGCGGTGCAGATGTAGGTTCGTATTGCTAACAAATGTGATATATAATAAACCAAGCCAAGTACATTGTCATATGAAAGGTCTGGCTCAAGCGCCCACGCAACGCATCTATCCTCCTCTGGCCGTCGGCCAGGAACCTCCCGACTCCAGCAAAGAAAATGATCAAGCACACAAATAAACCTAACCTCGGTACTTCAGTGACCACGTCGCATCCCTCCATTCTTCATCGCCGCAATCCTCGGGTTGCGCGCCCAATCCCTCCCAAAACTGTAGCCGTTCTCGATAGTGCTCATCGTCGAAGCCACTTGCGTAGGTGATTCTCGGCCCAGAGCGCCAGGACCCTACTCCTGGCTGAGCGGACCCATGCCCTGCATGCTCTCAATGTCCCCTATCGTGTCGTTGAAGACTCGCGCCACGTCGCCGAGCACCTTCATCCGGTTCCACTCGTGCCTGCTGCGCCAGATCTCGTCCATGAGCTCTCTGTTGATCTGCTCCAACTGCTCAATCGTGCACCCGCCCGTCATGCTGGTCACGTCTCCTAGGAAGTTGAACACGGCTTCTTCCACCACCACGGGCTGAGACGCCGACGCCGAGGACCCAGAGTTCCGTATCGAGTGCACCTCATCGCCGGGTTGGTCGTTCAGGAGGTGCGCCATTCCCATGTGCGCCTTGGACGCCCCGGGAGTCCGCTGAACCTGAGACTGAGACGACGGGGGGCTGCCCGATACGTTTGTTGCCGGCACGGGATTGTTCCTCAAAAGCGCGCCCGCTTGGGAAGGGATCCAGTCATCGCTGGGCGTGTGCTGGCTGAGGCTGGGTTGGCCGGCGATAACCAAGGTATCCGGAATGTCGCCCTCGGTATCATCCTCGCCACCCCGATGCTCCGCGTGGTTTCCGTTCGTGATGATGCTAAAGTTGGACGACCGATGCGTTGAAGGGTCGGTGCTCTTCGTCGTCGAGGCTTCGTTGACCACGGCCGATGGCGACATGCCGGCCGGCAACGACGTGACGACTGACTTCTGAGAGATCTGCGTCATCGCCGTCGGAGCCATGCTATGCTGATCCTGGGACTTGGGCGGAGGTCCCATCTCGGAAATGGCCTGAGTCGAATCGTCCACGCCGCTCATCTGCACATCCGCGTCTCCAGTCTGCTCTCCGTCGAGGTGCGACGTTCCGTTGCTGAGGGGGTGCGCATCCCCAGTGCCGTGCCCGTTGGACAATGGGCTCCTGACCTGGAAACGAGCCGTCGTTCGCGAACCGGGAACGGGCTCTCCCAGAGTCACCGGTCCTTGAGAATCGCTGTCGTTGCCGGCGCCGAGGTCCGACTGGACCCGGTCTACAAGAGACTGCATGGCTTTCCTCTTGCGCTCCTTTTCCGCCGCGTCCTTGGCACGCCGAATCTGACGTTGGTACAGAGCCTCCCAGTCAATGTGTGAAGTGCTGTTTTCGATGCTAGCGACATCAACCTCCACATTGCTCAAGAGCTCGTTCGCCTTGAGGGTGCGCTCCTTGTCTCCAATGTTCTTGGCGTCCCTCGCCAGGGATTTGATATCGAACAGGAAGTCCTTGGGTCGCGTGTAGAATCCATTCGACAAGCGCTCCTCGATCGTGGTGGTCTCCAAGTTGTAGTAGCACTTCCCAGTTGCCGTGTCCCTCAAAACATCATTGTCGTACTTGTCCTTGATGATCTCGAAAGGTCGAGGCGGCGCGCCTGCCTCAAGATCCGGTCGCACATAGTTGGGGTCCGACTCGAGAAACAGATAATCGATGTTGGCTGGGGGAATCACCGGCTGTCTGAACTTCTTGTACTTTCGGTTGATCTGGTCCATGATCGGCTGCAGCTGTATCTTCAGGCCGTTGAGCAGTTGGTGATCCTTCTTCTGAATCGCCTTGAGCTCCGCCTTGGTGGCGGGAGGTGGCTCGACCTTGGGCGCAACAGGTAGGACTTCGAGCACCCTCTTCTTGCGGTTGTCGGGATTGGGGAACTCGGCCGGCAGTTTCTTGATGTAGTTGAGCGTGGCTGAGAAGTACTCCATTCGGTTCATCTGTGTGTGTGTGAGCAAAATTCTCCCCCTATGGGCATGAGTCTTACCTGCTCGGGTCGGGGAATCTGCATTCTACTTTTCCTCGAATATCCAAACAAATCGCGGAGCAACTCGTTTGGAATCTCAGACTTGTCGCACTCGGCAGTGGCGAGGAGAAGAATGGAGTCAGTGGGAGGGATAGACCTCAACATGGTCTGGAAGGTGATCAAGGCAGTCGAACCAGAGAGCGTCGCGTACCACGCCTCACAGTTGGGGATATAGATGACACTGGGCTTGTGCCGTCTCACTTCCGTGAACAGACTGACCATGACCTGTTCCGTGGGCTACTTCATGTTAACATGTGTCAAACTTCAGGAGAGCTGTACTTACCCGTCCATCTCCGAGCAAGCTTGGGAGGTCAAAATTCTGAACGTGAACACCCTCGAAATGGTGCAAGATGGCAGAGGCGAGATATCCCTGACCCATACCGCTGGCGCCGTAGATGATGAACCGAGGGCGGAAGACTCGAGATCGCTCAAACTCTTGTTGCAGTTGCTCCCTGCCAAACCCATGGTCCGCGTCTTCAAATTGCTCATACATGGCTTCCTCCAAAGCAGTCAACCTCTTCTTCCGAGGCAACAGATCATCCAGCGCCCGCTTGGCTTGGGCGAATTGAGCACGTAGGAGGGGTTCGATTGACCTGGGCAGAGGGCGAGCGCCAGAAGTGGCCGATCGCTCAGACGACGGAATGAGCTTCTTGATGGAAATCATAAAGTCCGTGGCATGGATTGAAATCTTGGCAGGATCAACCACGAGCTTTTCCGTCGACGAGTAGATCTGGGGGTATGTTCGCTGAATCGCGTTGAGCGAGGCCTCGGTGCACAGAGCTCGCATGTCAGCACCTCCGTAGCCCTTGGTGTTCTCGGCCAGGGAGTTCTTGAACTCTTCGGAAAGACCCCAGTCTGCAGTATGGATGTTGAGGATTGACTTGCGTCCTTCCAAGTCGGGCAAGGGGAAGTAGAACTCTCGGTCGAAGCGGCCTGGACGTCGAAGAGCAGGGTCGATGTTGTCCGGACGATTGGTTGCACCAATCACAATGACTTGCCCACGACCATCCATACCGTCCATGAGAGCAAGCAGCGTAGAAACGATTGATGCATGGATCTGCTCCTGCTTGCTGGATCGAACTGGGGCGAGACCATCAATTTCGTCAAAGAAGATGATACTCGGCTGTGTCTTTCTGGCCTCTTCAAAGAGCAATCGAAGCTGCTTCTCGGCTTCGCCAACCCACTTGCTCAGTGCATCGGCACCCTTCCGCATATAGAACGAGATCTTGCGGCCACCCGAACCGACCGAATTCGCCAAGGCGCGGGCGAGCAACGTCTTACCCGTACCAGGAGGTCCGTGAAACAAAACACCTCGAGGAGGCGTCACATGGAACCTGGTGAAGAGTTCTGGGTAAAGCAGAGGAAGCTGGACCATTTCCTTGAGCTGGTCAATGTGGCCTTGCAATCCACCAACCTTGCTAAAGTCCACATTCATATCAACACCAAGGGGGTCGGCATCGGCAAGGGCCTTGCGGTCTCGAATCTTTCCCACGTTGGGCGTCGCGTTGTCGGCATTGAGAGCCTGTCCGCCCGGGATCAACCCACCAGGGGCCCCGGCGGTAGGCGTCAAGCCAACATTTCCGGCAACGTTTGAGCGGTGCACCATTTCGTCGTCACTGCTGTCCGAGTCGACACCTCCGGCGGCTCCAGTGCCCCAAGGCCCGCTCAAGAGTGAACCAGCGCCGCCGCCGCCGCCAAAGGGTCCGAATGTGGTGTTGAGGTTGCGCTCCCATGCTTGGCTGGCGTTGCCCCGGCCGCGTCGAGCTCGGGCCGGAGTAGGGGCCTGGTCCTCGGCCTCCTCCTCAATTGTCGCGGCGTTCAGCGGGGGCATGTAATAATTGACCCGGGGTCGGGATCGGCGACTCTCGTGGTAGACGATCGGGGACGGATTGCGGGGTCGACGACGCGAGCGAGAATCTTGCCGAAGCTCGCGAGCCTCCTCATTCAGCTCATCCAGATCAAATTCGGGCTCGTCTTCCCCTGAATCACGAGAACCTCGACCTGAGCGCGTTCGGCGGTTCAGCCGACCACGGGGAGTAGGGCTTTCGGGATCGGGCACCGGTTGAACCTTTTCAGCCTCGGAACCAGCATCATCTGATTCATCCTCGCCAGGGTCGAAGTCACTACTAGGTTCTTGAGCCGACTTCTTGAGACCAGTCTTTCGCGTCAAGCGACGCGATTTCCTGGGACCAGCTTCGGACTCTGCTTCGGCGTCTGCTTCGGGTGCAGGCTCTTCGGGAGCGGATATGCTCGCGCGAGCGGCCCTCGTCCTTCTAGTAATGAGAACGTCGTCGTCGTCCTCATCATCCTCAACAGTCTCGAAGGGGGCGTCTTCTCCGCCAATCTCTTCTCCGACCGCGTCCTCGTCAACCGTGTCTTTCATTTCTTCGTCTTGGACTTCGTCGGGTTCGTCCTCTTTCTGGTCGGTCGGGGGGTTTTCCGGAGAGAGCTCATCCACCTCATCGGCATCAATCACGGAGCGGGAGCTCGTTTCCTGAGTTGCCTCGTTGATGGTTTCAACCGTTCTCAACCCCTTGAAACCACGCGTAGACCTAGTAGTGCGCGCAAGCGTTTCTGGGCTCCGGCTCCGCGATTCTCGCGACGGAACAGCATGCCGACCCGAGTTGGACAGCTCAACGAAATCATCAGTTTCTTCCGTATGAGCGCGCGTAGTCCTGCGCGTAGTTGTGCCCTGGGGAACTTTGAGCTTAACGAGGCGCCTTGTCCTCTTTTGAGGTTCCGGTTCTTCGACTTTCGGGGCGACTTCCGCCACGGACCCTTCGGCTTCGGACTCGCTCTTGGGTTCATCCAGTTCATCTTCGCTGCTTTCCTTGTAGGTTACGTGCTTCACAGCAGCCTTCCTAGTCCGGCGTCCAGCGGCATTGACGGGAGCGTCCTCGTCTTCGTCTTCGATGTCGTCGTCAGACACAATGTCGTCATCATCGGAGAGTCGGTCATCTTCGTCCTCGATATCGGATCCGCGGTAGCGGGCCTTGCGCCTGTGGCTCCGGCCGCCCCTCGAGGGACGAGGCTTCTTGGAGCCCTTGCGAACTCCGGCCTCCGAGGGATTGAAGTTTTCGTCTTCGGAGTCGGATTTGTTCGGGTCAAAGTCCTCGATGGCTCTCTTACGCTTGCTAACCATGTCGAAAGCGGCTCGTACAGGATTCTCGATATCGTTGGGAGATGCGACGTGAAGGAATAATACAGCGGGTCGAGTGTTGTGACGGTGGCAGGTCTGGAAGACGAAGGGGATGTCAGCAATGCAACATTTACAGTCGCGTCCGTCGTCGCCAAATGCAAACAAAACATTCGAGATGGAAACAATCACAATAGTGCCAGGTGTTCTGCGATGGGAGAGACTGACCGTTGACCTTTGCGGCGTGCACGATATCAGGAAGAGCCGTGCATGGGGTCTAGTCGCACTTGTGGCTTACAAGACGCGCGGGAATCCACGCGAATGCGGCGAAAAAATCAAGTGGTTGGGCCGAAAGGCTCTCGCGGGAGGTTTTTGTAACCGTGTCGATGGCTCAAGGTTGTTTCTTCGGGAGATGATGCGAGGGTGAAAATTCGGCCTCTGTTTTGCGCGTCCCGTTCGCGAGTCCTGATGGTCCAAGGCAGGGGCAGTAGAAGGTTTGGGAGTTGCGCCTCACGTGCAGATGGCGCGAAAAATGCTGAGAAAACAGACGTGGTCCGAGCGTTTTCAGGCAACATGGCCCCGGCCCACCGTTTTGCTTGCGCAAAGAGGGGACCAGGCCACGATTTGCAACGCGCAAACAAGCCTTCATTCGAGCCTTGGATGGCTTTACAATATCTTGCCAACAACAATATATCCTGCAAACAACCCGTCAACGAAGCCATTCGCATTTTTTGAGCCCGTTTTCCGTCTTTCTCTATTCGTATCTGCCATCCAATGCACATTTCTACCTTCCGCGACGGCTCCCGCACCGCCAATTCCCTTTTCACATCAATTCCAATCCGTCCTCGAGCTTCCCCGAGCTCCCCCAGATTTTCCCATGTCGTCACTCAAAGCTCCAAGATTGCGGCTCAAGTGCAAGCGTCCGTAGGGCTGATGGTTGACGGATGGCAGTCCCACCAAAACGCTGGATCTCGAATTGATGCCTCGTCGCCTGGACAATGCTCAGGCATCCAGTTTTCTCCTGTTTCCGTCCCGTTCCGAAGTTGGACCGACTGGCGGACTCAATTTCTCCGAGGACGCATGGATGAACCTTGGGTTGCCAGTATCGAACCAGAACTGCTCGGGGGACGTAGAGGTTGGTTTGAAGACCCCCAGGTTAGGTCTTACTCAGTCCCTTAATACAATAGGCTCTCATATAGTATCTTTCATTTGATGGATACCAGGCTGCTTCGTCGGTAGATACTGGTTTGACGCGCAGAATTCGGTGAAGCTGAGGTACCAGCTGAGGTTTACTCCACCGAGACAGTTCCTTGTTTAAGCGCCGATTATCTAGATACCTTGCATCAGTAACGAAGAATCCGGCAAAATATCTAGCAGCCCTATCCGTTTCACAAATACATATATATCTAACAGCCGCTCAATGCAAACAAGTAGGAAGAAAGACGTCCAATTACCCAATCAATGTCTATAGTCGTATAATTACAAGAAACCGAGCTCTCCAGCTCACAACACCAGTCGGCCAGGCTCCTCCTCCAGAATAACCTTGCAGCGCTCCAAAAACACCTGGGCGCGCTCCTCCTCCCCCTTGGGAACTACCAGGGAGAACACGTTGGCATTGCTTGAGACTCCGGGAACAGTGCGGATACCGGCGGGCTTTGCAGCTTTCTTGGTAGGGCCGGCGAGGATGTCAATGATATCGACCTTCTTGGAGGCCGCTGGCTGAGGCCCAAGCAGGGAGGCGGGAGGAATGGCGGAAATCTGAGGAAGATACACGCCACGGGGGCCCTTGGCGGCCTTGACCTTGTCGAGACCCAGGACCTGGTCAAAGAGTTCGTTGGTGGTCGGGGCGCGCTTGACGCGAGGAAGCCCGTCGTTGGCCACTTCGGCGGCGCGGCTAACAAAGGTAGAGATGGGCAGGAAAACGCCGAGCGTGGCCTCGATCTTGTTCTGCACCTCGACAACCTTGGCGAGCGAGACGGGGACGGAAACCTCGAGGTTCTCGATAACAGGAGTCTTGGGGGCCTTGGGAGCTTCCTTGAGAGCTTCCTTGGGGGCAACTGCCTTCTTCTCGGCGACCTTGATGTTGCTGAGGTCGAGGTGAGAAAGCGTGTTGAAGCGGGCCTCGATGGCGGCAGGGGTCTCGGGGTTAATAGCCCCGAGATGGGCCAATATATCGCCCTTGACCAGACGGCCGTGAGGACCGGTACCCTTGATCTTGCTGACGTCCTCCTTGCTCAGGCCCTTTTCCTTGACGAGATGGCCGACCGAGGGGAGGAGAGGGTAGGAGTGCTCAAACGTGCCGCTGGCGTGGACCTTGGTGGCGGCCTTGTCCTCGGCCGGCTTCGATTCGGTCGAGGATGGAGCGGAGGCGGAAGCGGACTCCTTGGGAGCCTCCTTGGCCGCAGTAGGCTCTTCGGCGGGGATCTCGACGGCGCTGACGTCGTCGCCGGCGTCGGCGATGACAGCGATGCGGGTGCCGACCTGGACGCCCTTGCTGCCATCCGAGCTCATGATCTTGACCATGACGCCGTCATCCTGAGCCTCGACATCCATGGTGGCCTTGTCAGTCTCGATCTCGAGCAGCACATCGCCGGCGCTGTACGACTCCCCCTCCTTCACCTTCCAGCTGGCAATGTTCCCCTCGGTCATGGTGGGCGAGAGCGCCGGCATCGTAAAGTTCTGGGCGGCGAGGCATCGCGACGAGGTTGTGAAGCCTAGATTCGGTGATTTTGCGGTGTTAGTCCATTCGTCGTGGCGTCGTCGTCCGTCGCGCGCGAAATGTTGGGAGAGTGGTGGGAACGTTCCAGGGGAGAATCGGGGGGGGACGGGAGCAACGTACTACGGGCGGCGACCCGAGTGCTGGCGAGACGGGCAGACGCTCGACAAGCTGTCGCAAAGGATGCCATCTGGGAGCTCGGGCGATATTGAGACGATTGGCGGGTTTTTCTGGTTTCGAATGGAGGTGACGGAGGAGGGCGGCGAGGTGAGGAATAGTCGACTGATTGGAATTACTGAGCTGTTTCGCTGAAGCTGTTGGGATGGCGCCGCTTCTGGGCGGAGACGCACGGGCCAGGCGGTGTTTTTTTTGCGCGGGACGAACGACGGGCCGGTAGCTTTTGTTCCGATTCCCGAGCGTTGAGAGAGGTCTGGACCGTTGACGGGATGCTAAGGTTTTGCCGTGGCTCAACTTTGGGATGGGACGGATCACTTGACTGGTCTGGCTGCATGGGACATGTGATGTGCCACGGGCCTCTTTCTCTCGCTGCTTGGTGTTTCTTGGCAAGTTGGCATACCTTGGCTGGAGTTTGGTCCTCTGGACTGTCTGGCTGAACCTTTTACCATGGCTTCATCCACCTACGTAGAGTTTTGGTCATTTCCCCTCTCGCATTCAGTATTCCGTGGTTATTAAATTTTTAGTATTCGTAAACCTCGTGGACTCATCAAAGCTAATCTCATCACTATTGTACACTCGCCCTCCGTCCGCGTAACAAATTCTCCCATCTAGCTCTAGGGTAGGGAAACGCCATTCCCATCCAATGCCGTACCGGGCCCTTCCACGGTAATTCCCCTCGTCCCGTACCAGACAGTGACGGTGCATGAATAAAATTAATAATAAAAGGTTGAAACACAATCTCGAGGCAGGCCGTGGATTTCGAAAGAAAAGATGAAGTGTGTGGCGGAGGATGCAAACGCAAATGAAAGTGGCAGCGAGAAGTTCTCCCGTGTTAATGGCGCTTGATCAACGAACGAGCCAACTCAGCCAGCGAAGGCCCGCCAAACAGGAGCTGGTCAGTGTGGCGGCCGCAGGTGGTGTACCTGTTCACGGTGGCAGTGGGCTTGATGAAGGTGTGCGAAGACTTGGTCGGTGACGCGGGGGCAGAGTCCAGGATGGACACGTCGCTCGAGTAGGAGTCGGTGCGTCGCTGGATGCTGGTCAGACGTGCGTGCAGGGTGCATGGGGCCAATGCTGAACATACCTTTCCCTCCATCATGGCGGGGGAGTCGAAGTAGCTTCCGCCGTGGTCAGAAGTAGAAGTAGCCGAGGTGCGTCGCGGGTTGATGGACTGCGGAGCAGAGCAGGTGTTGGATGAGTTCATCATGATGATATCTGGTTACTGTGGTGTGGTTGTTTACGAGTGTTGATGTTGACCGAGAATGTGCTCGTACTGGTCAACAGCTTGTGGCAAGTGCTGGCGATGAGACGTAGAGCAAGAGTCGAAGGATGGACGGTGGGTATCTTGGGAGGGATGCTCTGTAGGGACGGGCTGCAGTAGAGTGCACGCCTGGTGCAGTGGTGACAGTTATCAAATGAATAGATGGATTGATTGAATGGTGAGAATGAGGAGGAAGAGGGGAAATCACGTTGCTCGAGAAGAGAGATACGACGGCGTCTTAAATGCGCCCAGTGTGGTGCGGCTGAAGGACCAGTGATGGGCAATGGTGACCTGGCTCACCCATCAATGCGCTGGTTGCATGCCACATTCCATCCCCCGCCGAAGACGACGACGGTCTGTCTCGCAGGACGATAAGAGTCAGCCCGACTGGCCGGGCGTAACCAGGCCCTTCCCCGTTTCGGGAATGACGCATCGCGGCCGGGAGCACGGCACTGCGGCACTGGCGGGCATTGGCGGGCATCTGGCGGACATTGGCAAACATTGGCATCAGCACCTTGGCTCCGTTGCTTGGGCTTCTGGAAGACGGACGGATTCACCAGGCAGCAGCAAAATGCACATGATGTGGGGAGATCGGCCCTGGGTTAATCCCCAACCGTCCCCAACGTTACGCGAGGAGAGCGAAAAGAGCGAAAAGAGTGGAGGCGTCGCCCGGAAGGGCTGACGGCGGAAACGACACGCTCTCTCCTCCACCACGCCGCCCACAATTTTCCTCACGGCGACACCGAAAACCCTGGCCTTCGTCGCTGCGTTGTTGTTCACTTATGCCGTCAGCTCTGCATCCGTCAGCTCTGCATCCGTCCCCGCCCGTGTCACCAAGTTGGGCTTCTCCACCCCGCCGGCCGATTGACGTCGTCGAGCCGTTCTGGCGACGAAAAGGCGGTCACGCGTGATTGCTACATTCATACCTCGTCGGGCCACACCTGTGGCCAAGTCTGCCCGCTGCCTCGAGGCGGCATGAGGACCGAGTGCCTCGCCGGAATGGGTGACCGACGACGTCAAAGATACCCCGCCCCTCCGAAGACGAGTCGGCGATATGTCAGATCGGAAGCACGAACGGGGGGTTAGGGCTGTCTGGTTTTCGTACCTGAACGAGCGAACCATGTCCCGGAACATGACTGCATCCGAGAGAAGCATCCATCTCGAATGAGAGACCCTCCCTCCTTCGCGGCAATGACCATAGAGATGACTCCTGGATCCAGCCCATCTCACCGTGATGCATGTGAGAGACCCTGGGAGACCCTGAGAGACCCTGAAAATGCATTCTCGTCGTCAGCCACCAGAAAATTTGAATCCCTCAGGCCCGACTGTTGAAGACCCGAATACCATCGTGGTCAACAATGCGTCGGATATGCAATGAACCGCTGCAGTACCAGACCCCGTCCTGCTCTCCTTCACCGATCTATTCCGGTCCGTCCCAGCGCAAGCAGCCATTGGCAGATGCCATCGTCCAGTTTCAACCGGAGAGCCTTGTGCCACTTCGCAACCCCAACCAACACGACCCTAGTGCGCGACGTCGTCATCCTGCTTGGCACCTTATCCCCATCGGTTCGTCCAGATCTCATCGTCCTTTCACCTGACGAACCCGCCATCTTGGCCGACTCCTGTGCCACCAGTCCATCCCCCACGTGGACTCTCCTCGCTCAGATGCTTTAGAGCCCTCGACCAGTGCCAGTCCTGGAGAGAAACACCACACCGTCCTATTTTAAGCACAAACCTAACCGTCCCTCACTTGAGCGCCACTCCCTCTTCGGGGCCTAGCTGCCCCCGGGGAACGGACGGCGATTGAAACGAACCTTTGGGGTTTTCTTGGGTCGGTCGAGGCCGAGGCACCCACTACCGTTCTGGTGGGTGGGTGAAGCTGTCGTACATGTAACGTAGGAAGGAATTGAGTTGGGGGAGAGGATTGCGTAAGTGTCCGACGCGGCCTCGAGCGCGGTTGCTTCATGACACCAACTACATCGTGGCCGTGGTTGTGAACTGTGACTGTCCTCCGTGAGCGACCAGGTCGTGATGCTTGTTGAACTTGCTCATGCCGCTTTGTGGTCTGCGCCAGTCCTTTCAACTGCCTTATCGTCAGGATGCAGGATAGAGTTTAGGTGGCATATGCTCGGCTCGAGGTTACCCGAAGCCTCTGGTCAATTATGTGAGTAAGAGAGCAGCAGTCTTGGGGGGACACGCCGACTTATCCCAAACCTCATATTTCAGTATCAAGGTAACAAGTGAGGAATTGAGACCCTGTTTCCAATATGGGTCCAGTATTGATTTCGTCTTCCTGAGGCGGAATGTGTAAGTGGTGATGCTCCGTCTTTCACTTTCCACGGTTATACGCGGTTTGGATTCCATATCAAGTCCAGTTACATTACAATGGACCATTTGAACTGGCTTTTGTGAGGCTGCTGGCATATCCATCGTTCGTGGCTTCTAATTGCCAATGTCTCTTGGCGTTCAAGACGGAGTGTACAGACTGCCACTCAATGACACGCTCTGCGCGACGCGAGGGACGCCTTGGACACACCATCCAATAACGAAGAATGGGAACCATTTCTCGCTCACCAGGAACACAAAGACCAGTGACGCCTTGATTGACGACTGACTCACTCCTCCCGCCGACCAAACTCCGACATTTCCAGCCAAGCCTGCGCCGAGAGCCTGGCTTGCTTGGATGGCCGAATACTGGGAAGGCCAAGAAGCGCCGGCCAGTTTGATGGAATCGCATATGTCTAGTCCAAGGACTCTTTGGGGAGGTGACTGGCCCAGGCAGTGTGTAGTTGGGGAGTTTAGCGATGGCCGATCCGGTTGCGCCCCTGTCCTCTTGAGAAGTCGAATGTCACTCAAGTGGTATTTGCCCGAGGTCTCGGGGAGGGACGACGGACTTGCTTTGCACGAAGAAATTATAGCAGAGTTGTAACCGTCGTATTAAAGTTAAAGATGGTCCTCACTCTGTGGTGCGAAGTCAAGCAGTTCCCAGTTGAGGAGGGGAACTGGGCAACTGCAACCCCTTAAGCTTGTTGTTAACAAGGGGATAGTTAGCTATTGCGATATGAGAAGCACATAGGCATACCAGGTCGATAGAGCACCAGGTATTTGAGGTATGTTGCGGCTATCGATTGAGGGGTTAGAGATGCCCAAGTACTACTTATGTAGTAACGGGAGAGACGTCACCAGCAGGACTCGGAGGCAAATGAAATATACCTACGAGAGAGCGAATAGCCTGGAGCTGAGAACCAGTTCTATTCATTTATAATGTCAAGAGCCCTATCTGGCCTCGGTCGATTATACTGGGTTTCCTCAGACGGCCCAGGGGGAAGCCGGACTGAGGACCTGGGAAGCAACAACGCAGAACTGCATAAATCCATGACGGATATCCAGCGAGGGCAGAAGAAGAGTTGGGCATTTAACGTTGGATCGAAGCCAAAATTTCCCACATTCACTCCACAAGGACAAGGCTAGTTAATAGAGTAGTTCTGCTGCAGAGTTCTTTACTCAAGGCACCCACACCATACATGGTCCTACATCCTGAAGTCCAACCAGCAAAAAAGAAACACCTGTATACGTATAGGAATAGCCCAATGCGGGGGTCGAACCCGCAACCTTGAGATTGTATTCAGAGTTGTGTACTCGTAAGAGTCTCACGCTCTACCGATTGAGCTAACCGGGCCCAATCTGATGGTGTTGTGATTGTTGTGGTTGGCGTCGTCTGTCGTCCCCTAAGGAAGGAGGCGACTCGAGACGACCCACCCTAGACCCGTGAAGAGTTTTTTTTCCCGCCTCAAGGCCAAACTTGCTTCGTCTTGGCAACCATGGGCATTTTATTAGTAATGGGGTCTTATAAATGATGTCATGGGATTTCTCGCGTGGACTATAGACATGGACTTGTTCCTGGTGTATAGTGGTATTGCTTTCCTTGGTTCGGGCACATGCTCAGGAACTGAACATATATATATGGGATGGATATAACAGAGCCCAAACCTGTATCAAGAGTTAGTTGGACGGGCAATGCCATCACATCGCATTGAAAACGGGCTCAGATACGAACGCCACACCCTTCCCACTCCCCGGACAGCCCCAACCCCCCGTTAAGCAAACGTTTCTGCCCTCTTCAAGCCTCCTCCCCCGGCGCAGGATACGTCCTTCGATCCGTGGCCGCATAGCTCTTGTTAAACCCATCCAGCAACCCCCCAATCCACGCCTGCTCCTCCGCGCTCGCAAACTCGTACGCGATGCGCAGCGCGTATCCGACCCGGTACGGCCCCATGGTGCCGCTGCCGACCGACTCGACGCTCCGGAGGATGCTTCCCACCAGCGTCCTCTTCGCCGCCTCGGCGCCGGCCACGGGCGCACCGCACTGCGCCAGCGTCTCCTGCAGGATCAGCATCGACGCCCAGGTGCTCATGTGCATGGCGCCGGCCCAGGGGTGCTCGTGCCGGAGCGTCGTGGCGTAGAGGGCCGCGCTCGCCGGGCTCTCGGGCAGCGCCTCGGCGGCGGCGACGTGCGGCAGCGTGCAAAAGCCGTCGCGGTACCAGTCGCCGAAGCTCGCGTGGCTGGCGGCGGCGGCGGCGGCAAGGGCGGCCAGGCGGGCTGGGTCGACGGGGAGGCCGGCCCGGTTGGCGGCGCGCACCATGTAGCCCCATTTGAGCACGGCGGGCACGTCGACGAGGCGCTGGAAGTAGCCGTCGATGACCTGGATCGTCTCGCGGGGCGTCCCGGCGGCGTGGACGAGGCAGCGGCCGGCGTCGCACATGGCCGGTCGCCATTCCGGCCGCGACAGGAGGCAGTCCTCCTCTCGAGGGAAGAACATGTCGCTCATGATCTGGGAGGGGGGTCAGTGATGCCCCGGCAAGTACAGTACACGGCGGCTGATGTACGGTAGCATCGCGAAGAGCACCGTCAAGGGTCGTGGCCAAGGAACGATGCACAAGCCCCCCGCCCCGGCTCAGGGTATATTGATATGTGATATGCTATATCGCGCCATGGCGAATGCGAACCACGGGACACTCGTGCCCATTATTACCGCTGATAACGGCATTAAAACCCTGCAGAAGGAAAAAGGGCATTGAAATTCGACCCTGCCGCAACCACTCGGTTACCGGGGGAAATCACTTAGACGCAACCCCAACCCTGGCATCGTGGCCTTGATGAATGTCACTTGGCTTCAGAGACGACGATTTGATGCGGGCTTTTGTAGCCAATATTTCGCGACAGGCAAGGAAACGTGCAACAAACGTACGAGGATGCCGCGAAACGACAGCAACATGGCCGAGTCCCAACCCTCGGCGTGCGCCGCTGGACCGCGCCGTTCCATCAAGATGCCAATGCCCTTGGCGTGCTGAAGCCAGGTATCCGGGGAACTGGTCCCCGCAAACAGCTGGTTGGATCTATCAGCCACGAACTACGATGAATGGGGAGGGGGTGTTGCAGTGTCGCAGCGAGTACCTCAAAGTAACACAACAGAATGGCGGCGAAGAGCGTCTCGGAGAGTCGCCATCTCGATGGATGACGCAATGCGACCTGGAGCTCGACGAGGGACTTGCCGTAGACGGTGCGGCTCTGTGCGACGAGGTGCGGATTGCACGCCTCCTTGCCGGCCAGGTGCAACGACAGCGAGCAGATGGCGCCGTCGAGGAGCGCCTCGGAGCCCAGGCGGTCGGCCTCGACCCAGCGGAACACGCTCAGCATGTCTGGCGGGGCCGACGGGCAAAACTGCTCGACCATCTGGTAGATGACATGGCCTCTCAAGGGCTGGAGGGCGTCGTGTATCGGGGGCGTCTGCGGAGGGGGAAGCCGCGGGGCCGAGGCGACGACGACAAGGCTCCTCGACCTCGACGCCGCCGCCGTCGCCGTCGCCGAGGGGAGCGACTCGTCGGAGCTCTCGTCGCGGGCAGCTTCGGCGCCCCTCCTGCCTCGCTGGCGGATGAGGTGCTTGCCGGCGACAAACTTGACGTCCCGATGGTAGCCCGGACAGGCAGCGCCGTACTTGAGGCAGTTGGCGCAGGCCGGGCGCACCTCATCGCACTTGACCTTGCGCCTCCTGCAGAGTTGACAGCCAGTGCTCCGCGGCACGCCGACCATGTCCGTGTATGCCTCTCACCGCTGCACTCGGACTGTGACACGGCTCGGCGATAAAAGGATGCCTTCCCCCCTTCCCCCACGCTGGAGGGGGATGGGTGCGAAAGCGGGGCGGGCGGGATGAGTATAGCAGCCTCGGGGCCGGGTCGCTGGTTTTCGTAGCCCGCGTTTGCCTTGTTTTGAGGCCGGACACGGCAGAGGAGGAGGGATGACTCTGCTTTCTCGCGCGTCAGAGGCGAGGAGAATGGTCACGATGCCATGCCATGGGCACTGCGGCTGTCGTCGTGCGAGGGAGGCTGAAGATGACAGAGTAAAGACTTTAATGTTCCAACAGGGAACGGGGCCGGCCCTTGTACCGATCGAGCAGTTGTGGCTGCCGTGTATGATGGAGTGTTCTGATGGAGGGGTTCGGGGGAAGTGCTGGAGTCGACGCCTAAAAGGGCACTCACTCGCTCGGTGCGACACAGATGCAAGCCAACAGTCCGCTATCATGAGTAGATCCTCCACGGGCAACAGGGAGGCTTTGGGAATGGTCGAGACGGCTTGCATATCTTCATTTCAGCAAGTGGTCCGGAGTAGCAGTGTAACCTCGTCCCCTCATCCCTGGGCTTGCAGACACGCCGCTTGGTGATGGCGGGCAGAGAGACTCCAGGCAAGGAAGCGAAAGGGCTGAGATTGATTGATTGATTGATCATGTGCACTGACGGCGTTCTCTCGTCGATTCGAGGCTAGCCAACCGTCTCCAGCTCATCTCAGGTGAAATGAGCCCGGAAGACGGCAAGGGTCGTCTCCCTGGGGAACGCCTCTTTTGCGCCGTTGGAGGCAGTTCATCAATCGGAGGCGGCCGCTCGGGCCAGACGAGATTCATTATGCACTTGGTGCGAGTGGCTTGCTTTGTCCTTGGGTCCTGACAGGCGGATATTGATTGCTGCGGGAACACGGCTCGGGCAGGCAGCACATCATCACCAATAACGCCAGGGGCTTTGTTGGGTCAAACTTCAGAGGGCGAAGGAGGCTGAAGCCTGAGACCTTGCAGAGAGACAAATCACGTCGACGTTTGCCATGTGGGAGGGGATCGGCGCAGCAAAAAATTGGTGGCAGGCTCTCCGCGAACCGGACCATCCATCATCCCTCTCGAACGGCAACGGCGGAAACGTTCGAGGGAGAACTCACACAAAGAGAGGTTGGCGCGGCAGCACCAAAAAATTGCGGCAGCCGAGCAAAGCGCTTGAGCGACAGAAAACGAAGACGAGGGTTTCTTGTGCAGTAGCATTCGGCTATGCCCTCTGGTGCTTCCGCTGGCGAGCAGGAAGGATCGCCGGCGTTGAAGCCATGCCCATTTCGAACCCCGGAATTGACTTGCAGGCGACGGTGGCTGAAGTGAGCGAGGGACAGACAGACAGACAGACGAGAACTGGAGTCTGGAGATGGCGTACGAAGCCAGAGGCTGCAGAAGGGCATCAACCCAGCCCACTTGTGACGTCGACCCTTGACGCGTCGTCTGTTGAGAGATGCAATCTTTGTCGGCACCCGAAACATGGCGGCGGAGGAGGGCGAGAAGCCATGTCGTGGATACACGGCTGTATTTACTGCACCGAGGTGACCTACTGGGTAGTAGTCATCTCGTGTCCCGTCCCGAGGGAGGAGAGCAGCAATTATTCACAACAAAAACAACATGTACTGTACAAACCGCCTGCAAGACAGCTTTTCCATCCCGGTTCCAGCTTGTTTCACATCTCCTGGCCCTCGCCCAAGGGGGCGTGTGCACCACCGTCACCACCACCCCTTGCGCCTTCATCTCAATTGAGAGAAGAAGTCGATGCGGGCCCCGAAATTTGCTGGTACCCCGGACCCCGTCGAAGCGGCCTATCAACTGAGTCAAGGCAGCGAAAGCAATGCAATGCAAAGAGACGCCTGTTATTGATCATGACGGGAAAGAAGACCCTCCCCTGCGTCGTCTACACGTTTCATGCCGTCGCTCTGGTGCTCCCTTCTCGTCGTCGTCGTCGTCAACAACCTCTCTCTACAAGCTCTCATCGGCCGAGGACCGAGAAGGGGACAGCTTTCCTTCAACTCGCTCGGCTTTATCACGCCCGGCACTGGCGGCTACCTTGAGCTAACTAGCGTCCCCTGATGACTTGCTTGGCTCCATGTCGCCACGCAACCTAGTTAGAAGGGAGAGAGGGAGAGGGAGAGAAAAGAGGCCCTGGACCCCTTTAGGCTTCGAGCAGACCCCCCCGGTCTAAAAATACGTCCCCGTCGCGCCCGCTGATCGTCGGTCGGTACGTAGCGAGGATTTACGAATCGATGGAAGAAAAAAAAGGAGCCGGCTAGATGGAAGCCATTTCGCAATAAGAGTAAATGAAGCCGATTCAGATAATGGAAAGGGTGTGTTGTGCTCGCAGTGGTGTTGATTGATTGCCTCATCGTCATCGTTGCGGCTCTAACAACAACACCACCCCTCCCCCCAAATAAAAAGAGGAACCTCGAGATAAGACGGAGACTGGAGACACAACAAAGAGAGAGAGGCCTGGGATGCCGACTCGGACTAAGGAATACACACAGCGAACTAGGGACATTGCAGGGGGGCACAAGCATCGACAGGCCAGGAGGCGAGAGCAAATAAGGCCACGAGCAACGCCTCTCGGCGTGAGGTGACGGAATGGCAAAAAAAAAAAGGGCCCTATCACGGCGCGGGTTTTGTGCATAATTGACGGACGTGGTGGGTGAGGTACCGTTACATTATTCCCATGAACCTCAGGGTTCTCAACACAGAGTTATTCGTATCTTGTGATACCGCGTCTCTGGGTTTCACCTCGTCGCCCGGTGCGTTTGACGGCTCACTCCTAATCTTCCTCCTCATGCACGACAGTTTGCCCCAAGCAGGGAGATGCCATGATGCAAGACTCACCAAACCGGGCCATATCGTATTTGCTTTGGAAGCTGGAGATGCGACATGCCTCTAATTTGGGGCCGCGCCTGGTAGGTTAGGTCCTTTTTTACGAGCAAACTACTAACGCACCCGAATAATTAACGGGGTCAATCTGTGCACTACAAAACCCACCGGCCGCCTGCATCTGTGTTTGTTTGTTGACATAACAAGAGAGCTCGCGGTTCGAGGCTCGCGTCTATCAATGCGCAGCAAGACTGCCCGTTCAATTGGAGCTTCCCGTCGCCAGTCGACTATAGCATCGTCCTCTGATGACAATTCTATCATGGCTATTGATTGTCCTTACGCTAATGCCTAATAAATACTCGTCCTATCTGTCCGTTCCGACTTCCGGCGTACAGACCACTCATTGCATTGAGAGTGCGAAATGACACCGCAATAGTCGCCTCATAGTATATAGACGTATTAATTAAGCAGCCACGGCAATCACTCTACACTGCTTCGACTTTCTTCTTTTAAATGTTTCATACAAAGCGAAACATTCCCTCCATCGCGTCGACTACTTCCTGGGGACCAACTGGAGTTGGAAGTGTTGGTCCCGGCGAGCGGTGCAGACGGTGGATGGATTTCCATGGTGGCTTCAAGTTCAGACAACGGCACCGAAGCCATTGTTTCGCCAAACGGCGAGCTGAAGGACGCTTCCACCGAGAACCAACGCGCACGGCAGCGGCGGGCAAAAAGGGGTTTATAAGAAAATGTCAGACCGAAGCGACGCGGTTCCTGGCCGTCGAATGGCGGCGAGATTGGATCGAGAGAGAGAGGTCCGAATAATCCGATGTTGCACCTCGGCCTGATGAACCATCAAAGACCCTGACTCTTAGCTGCAAATTCCCATGGCGGCGGTCGTTCTGTTGACTTCTTTGGCCTATTAGCCCCCAAGGAAGGCAAACACCCCCTGGCTAGCGCAGGCTTGCTCAATGCCATGACTGCCATGGTCGAAGAGAACGTCGGGCCAATGGCAGACGGGCATGTCCCCTGCTGCGGCCTCTCCAACACGGGCGACCCGCCGTCAGGTCTTGTAGACTTGTACTGTTTTGGCGGGCGGCCCTTCGTACAGACGTCTTGGGGAATCCTGGAGACGCGCCAGGATGGCACCACGGGCGAAGAGCTCGTGTTTGTTGGGCGTGCGAAGGGTTGTCGTGGTGTGCGAGCAGCGGGCAGCATCCAATGCGAGGGCGAGGTGTCCGTACTGGTACCTAGAATGGTTCCTGGACGGGCTCTCCTGCACCTGGATGCCGTGCAGCACCCTCTCCTCGGCTGGAGGCCGACCGGGGCTGCGACCAGACCGGAGAGGCGAGTGCATCGCATCGAGCAATTGCGGCATCGCCTTTATCCCCCCCCTCTCTCGTCGCCCGTCGTCGTCGTGCCCTTCTCTCGTTCCGACCCCCCCTACGGCTTCCACCCATTTCCATGTCGGCTGCAGCGTGGCCCCTGCCGCGAAGGGTGGTCCGCCCACCCTAGGAGACCCGCTCCACTGGGAAAAACAGCCCGGACGGTTTAGGGGGGGGGGGAGAAGGCGAGCCATTAGGCGGTGTCTTGAGATCCATGGGGGGCCCACCCGGCTGGACGCTGACGGAGCATCTCGTACAGCACTGGACGGCATTCGCAGCATGGAAGATGGGAAGTACTGTACATTGTCCGCCTGTCAGCACCTCTCCAGCTGCCTCCACCCAGGGGGGTGGACCTCTATGTACTCTACACGGCGACGGGCATTTTGCTGGCGCCAGGAGATTCAGGGCCAAGCCGCCTGGGTCCCGTCTTTCCAACGACTGCTTCCGTCCAGACGTGCAACCGTTTTCCTTTCCAATCACCAACCTTCAAGCCGCGACTCTCCAGATCCTCTTCTTGTTCTTCCTGGTTTTTTTTCCTTCTCCTTTCTTCCCTTTTCCTATCTTCCCGATCCCACGCCGTCACCCACCGCCCGTCGCCCGTCGTCGTCGTCGCCGTCGCCATTGTCACGGCCACGGCCACGACAACGATGACGACACGCTCGTCGTCGAGCC
>WMHX01000070.1:231937-450231 GCA_013420875.1 Thelonectria rubi
CCCCCCCCCCCCCCCCCCCCCCCCCCCCTCGTCGCCATTGCAGCCCGTGTCTCCTGGTTGCAACCCGTCTGCTGTGCCCCCTTTCTTCGCATTCCACGATTACCAAAAATCTCCTCCGAACGTCCAACCCGACCTTGTTTTTTCCTCTCCTCTTGCGCGTCTCCTTCCGCCCGTGAGCATTGCATGCACATATTTGTCATTCCCAACGTTTCGCCCTCGGTTGCATTCGCATCTGCCTCGTCGTCGCTCGCCTTGGCTCCTGCCGAATCCTCTTTGACAAGCTCCATTCCGGGAACTTTGTCCACTCGCGGCTTTCGAACTTCACGGAGCCCGTAATATTTTTCTTCTCCTTCACGCACTCTCCTCCCCCGATCGAAGACGTTTACGACCCTCTCCCATGTTTTGCCGGCCCTAGGCTTGAGACTCAAGGTGTCTTCTGTGACTCTTGATCGTCGCCCCGTCAATCCTCCCTGCAACTGTCTCGTAACGAAGTCGAAAGCCCGCGCTCGTGGTGAAAGCGAGCCCACCCTTTCGACACAACCACTCGTTATTGTCTCAGGCCGCTGGCGTCCTTGGATTCCATCGCCTTTACGATCCCTCTTCTCTTTTTTTGTCCAAAACTCGGAAAATCTAAAGAAAAAAGTCAGTTGCCTCAGCCTCGACTCCACCTGCAAGCATCAGGGTATTTTCCCCTGCTGCAAACATTCTTCCTAGTTTGGCCGTCTCTTGCTCTCCTGAGTTTGTTGTTGTTCGTTGCGTGATGGCCGTGGAGGAACTCGCCACCAGCTTCACTGACCCTTATCCGAGCCGCTGCTGACTTTCATGCGTGCAGTCGTTTTTGTTTTGTTTTGCCCTGCATAATACATTGCCCGACGACCCATCTCCCTTCCTCACCTTCGACCACTTCCCGACGGCAAGAATCTAGGCACGAGTTGTGTGGACGGGATTATTGTTGACGGGTGCGCCTTATCACTTCCGAGCCGATTCAAACTATGGCAGCACTTGTCCAGACATATCCTCAGCAGACCGTTACGACAACGATGATGCAAACCCGACCCACCTCTGCCAATATGATGCAAAACCAGGGCCAGACGGGCCATCAATACATGCCATCTCAGGCTCCAAGATCGCAATATGGAGTTGCCGCTCCCGTGGGCTATCGTGGAAGCTCTGTTCCCGTCCAACCCTACGCCTTCACGACAACCCCGAACCTGAACCACACGCAATCTTGGCAACCGCAGGCACACCAGAATGCTCGGAACTACAACGCCAATGCCAGCCACGGCGTCCGCGCCTACAGCGCATCGATGACCAACCTGCCCATGGGCCTTGGACAGAGCGGCTCTCGCGATGATTCTTCAATTCCTCCTGCCCGAAATATCGTGCCTGCCCCCCGACCCCAATCCGCGTATCTCGCTGGTACCTCTCGGTCATTCACCTCCGCAACTCCCGCGCCCACGAAATCTACCCCGGACAGATACAGAAGGCCTGCTGCCTCACAACAGAACCAGCACGGTCGGTCCCAGAGCACCGTCCTCCCGGGAAACAACGCCGTCCCGGCCGTTCAGCTGTACAACGGACCGAACCCCCAACGTTCCGCCATTCCTAACCGGCCCAACTCCTTCTACAACACGGTCCCCGGGACTACAATGGATGACATGCACTTGTACCCGCCCGCGTTTTCAGATGATGGAAAGAGGACTCGCCGACGGAGCATGCACAGCAAAGAAACGGCAGATCACTCCAAACCAGCGATCCCTCCCAAGGCTGACAGACAAGTCGACAAGGACGGCAGGACCCTTCGGGTGGTGTCTAATCCTTCGCCTCACTCCCGCAACGAAAGCTCTGACAGCGTCGGGTCGAGTCGCAGCAGCCAGTCTCGACCCTCTTCTGTAAGTTTATGACCCCTTGCATTACCCAATCGGGTGATGTCGTCTGAGGACTTGCTAACAGGGATGTCGTGCAGTCTGCCAACCGCAATGCGTCGGCCCCCACTGGCAACCCCTCATCTCCTAACGAAACCACTTCCAAGCAAGATCACGCCAAGTCGGTGAACGTCCCACCACGAGGCTCATCCTCCGATGCAACCAAGCGCACAATCACTCCCTCCCCTCTCTCTCGGCCAGCCACCATGGCCAACGATGTCTCTGAAGATGGCTCTTCTCGAAACGCTCCTTCAGCCGGCTCCGGTAATCTGGAATCGCCAGCGGCGAGGCAGCTGGCTGCCATTAATCAAAAGGGCCGCAAGGGGAAGAGCAAAACTTCCAGATTGCGCCGTGCCTTTTCTTTCGGGAGCGCGGCAGATTTTCAAAAGGCAGCCGAACCCGCCGCACCCGAGGTTGTCGACAAGAACGAGCCAGCGAAGCTGCACAAGGAGCCTACCGCTGAGGAGGTATACGACGCCGAGCAAGCCCGGATTGCCGAGCAGCAAGAGGCCTCTGGACTTGGCCATAGTATCTATGGCGGTCGATTCTTTGGGGGCTCGACCGACAACCTGTCGATTTCGTCCACCGCATCATCCGCTTCCATCATGATCCGCAAGATGGGCCGGGGTATGAAGAAGAGCACTCGCTCGTTGGTTGGCCTCTTCCGACCAAAGTCCGTTGTTGGTGTTCCAGCCGCTGATGGGCCCATCCCCGAGGTCAGCCAGGCTGCCGTGTCGATGATTACTGTCGAGGCGGAGACGCAGCGAGTGAATGTTACACCGGATCCTCAGCCCACGGACAACTTCCCACGGCTTGAACGGAACTCCATCGATGCCGGCTTGGGGGTCGAGACTCCTGAGCGCCTGGGAAGTTCCGGCACCGACAACTCCAACTCGCGAAGGAGCATCGTCGGGGGGGATAGGGAACGCGCCGAAGTTCTTGCTGCGGTTCGCAAGGGAATCCTGAAGCGTACGTGTCCTCGACTTCCTTTTGCTCAATTTATTAACCCATCACAGGCCCCGGCTCCTCCAGCCCTTCCACTCGCCCTGCCGACGCGTCTCCCGAACTGGATCTTCCTACCGTGCCTGCCATCAACGACTCACCCAACTCCAGCGCCCCGAGCACGCCCAATGACGAGGCTCAAGGTCACCGAAGGACCGGATCGATTGCCATTGGAAGCGAAGATTACTTCATGACGGCCTTGAGGTTGCGACAGGATACTAAGAGCGCCCCCAACACTCCTCACGGGGGCTCCAAGCGCAATGCTACCTTTTCACCCCGCATCATCTTCTACGACACATGGCCGAGCCAAGAGTACGATCGTCGTGGTGAGATTGCGACCTGCAATCGCCTCACGCCCATGTTGGCCCAACAGATCAAGGAGGAGCTGAATTCTTTCAAGATGGTGAGCACATTGATGAGGGTGGTCTAAAAATAGTCGCTAATGCCCGAGTAGGAGATGGAAGTGCATGAGAACTCCAAAATCTACACGCACTTTTTCTGATGATGGCAATGCCCACCTTTTACACAAGCCCTGTCACACCATGTTTTCATTTCCTTGATGACGGGCCGCGAGGCCACAAGTCATGTACTTGACATATTCACAGTTTAAGGCGTTGAGGGTTCAGCATAGTAAGGTGTCCACGGCGTTCATCACTTTACCACTCTCTGCATGTCATGTGGAATTTAGACCAAAGAGTCATACAATTTCTTTAATTTTTGCACCAGAAACAAGGCGACGCTGGAAGCTCGGATTATGGACCTGATGTTGAGGGACGCGACGAGAGTGTGGGAGGTGACGTGGCTAAGTGCGGCTGTGGCTGTCTCGTTGACCAGTCATCTCCTAGTCTAACGGGACTCGCAACGCCACTTGTTACAGGACGCGGCTAGTCTTCATACCAGAGGCTGCAATGGTTTGGCTGAACAAGACGCAACGGCGATCTCCGGGCCGACAGAACTTCACAGGCAGGAACGAGAGAGGAGGAGGCGATGCACGATGCTCTGATTTTTCTTTTCTCACTATGTTGGAGGGATGTCTCTATAGCCGGACTAGTAAATAAGCGAGATGTTCCAGCGTTCTTTTGACGCGGCCTGGACTATTATTGTGTCAACTTTGATGTGAATCTTCGTGTCTGGTTGTGTACGACGCGTTGTGGAGTTGATGGACTGACGTCTTTGTCGGGGGACGTTGGTGCTGGCTCTCGGATGGTCCGCCGACGGATGCGGGTACACGCGAAGTACCAGCAGAGGTACCGGTACCTTTGACGTTTTGGGACCGGACGAGGCTGAAGAGCGCCACGATTCTATTCTTGGACCCCCGCAAGAAACCCCCACGCCAACCCCGCGTTTTAAGCCACAGAAATCTAGCCTTGCGCCCCGCTTCGGAAAGTGGGTGAGGTGAGCGGAAGGTAACTTTTTTTCGCCAAAGGTTTTTTTTTTTTTAGTTTGGCCACCTTGAGTCAACGAACACGGTCGTAGTCACCAACGACCTCTTGTCGCTATCCTGGAGTGCCTTGCGCGGAATACGTGGCCTCGAGCGGCTTCAGGGTCTAGATTGAGGATTCGATTGACCATATCTGCGCGACGACTCAATACGATGGCGCCCGAGAAGACTCAGACCCCTGCCGTGGAGCGCTCGGCCAAGTTGCATGGGCGAGCCTTCTACGAGAGCATTGGCAGCCCCAAGTTCATCGTAGCCCCTATGGTGGACCAGTCCGAGTTTGTATGAGACCTCGCAATGGAAGGTGTTGAGATGTCATGCTGATTATACCTGTAGGCCTGGCGAATGCTCACGCGATCGTTCCTATCACCGTCCGAGCAATCCAACCTCCTTGCCTATACCCCGATGCTCCACGCCCGTCTGTACTCGCAGGACGAGAGATACCGAAAAGCTCACTTCCAGCCGGTCAAGGCCGACGCGTCGAAGCCCTGGCTCGACGGCAACCCCTCCATCGATCGACCGCTCGTGGTCCAGTTCTGCGCCAACGACCCCACGCATCTGTTGTCTGCCGCCAAGCAGGTTGCGCCCTACTGCGACGCCGTCGACCTCAACCTCGGCTGCCCTCAAGGCATCGCGCGAAAAGGCCACTACGGGTCCTTCTTGCAGGAGGACCAGGAGCTCATCTTTAAGCTCATCAACGCTCTCCACAAGGAGCTGCCCGTCCCGGTCACGGCCAAGATTCGAATATTGGACACCAAGGAGGAGACTCTCGCGTATGCGAAGAATGTTTTGAGCGCGGGGGCATCTATCCTGACGGTTCACGGGCGGCGGAGAGAAATGAAAGGGCACTTGACGGGCCTGGCCGACTGGAAGATGGTTCGGTTTCTACGAGACAACCTGCCGCCGGAGACGGTCATTTTCGCCAACGGGAACGTTCTTCAGCACAGCGATCTCGAGCGGTGTCTGGAGGCCACGGGTGCAGACGGCGTCATGAGCGCCGAAGGCAACCTCAGCGACCCCGCCATCTTCGCGAGGCCCCCTTCAAAAGATGAAGAGGGTCGGGAGTACTGGAGAGGAAAGGATGGCAAAGGCGGTTGGAGAGTCGACGCCATCTGCAGACGCTACATCGACATCCTCCACGAACACGCGATCGGAAGTGCGCCTCGGAACCGAAGACCCTTGTTCATGCCCGGCGACGATACGGCCTGGATGACGGAAAGCGAGGCGCCGGAGGAACCAGCGACGAAGAAGCGAAAGACATCGGGCAAGAAGCAAGACCAAGGCCCCAACATGAGCTCGGTGCAGCCTCACCTGTTCCACCTCCTGCGGCACTTCATCTCCAAGCACACGGACGTGCGAGACATGCTGGCACGGAGCCGGGCGGGCGACGTGGAGGCGTACGAGCGCATCCTCGCCGAGGTGGAGCGCAAGGTGGCCGAGGGCCTGCTCGAGTACGAGCGGACGTCCGGGGCGAGCGCGGCCGAGGCGGCGCGCGAGGGCGAGGACCTGCCCGAGGAGGTGAGCTCGGCGGGCACCATGGCGCGGTGCCGGAGGCCGTGGTGGGTTGCGCAGCCCATCATCCGGCCGCTGCCGAGCGAGGCGCTGGCCAAGGGCGCGGTGCGGCCCAAGAAGAAGGACCAGGAGAAGGCCGAGGAGATCAAGGCGAGGGACGAAGGCCTTGCCGGGTGAGGTGGCTACGGCGGGCATGATACCCACTGGTAATGGGGATAGACGGCACGACTTATGATATGGATACATGGGATATGGATAGAGAAGATGGGATGAAATCCCTATACAGGCCCACTGGTGACTATCTTACTTACTTCCTTACTAGATATGCGAATAGACGGTTCACTGAAGCCTCACCACTCCCGTCGACGTGCTGAAGCTGGAGGTTATCAGCCCCGACGAGCCTAATCCAGCCGCTGTTTTTCAGCTCTCCAGGATTGTGCCGTTGGTGGCTTGGCATGGTGCAGGACACTAACCCGCGGCCTCGTCTGTAGGCGAGTGAGACATTCCGCAACGTCGAGCTCGCGAGATGATTGGGGGCCAAGGTCCAACTTTGTGCGCCTCTGATGGCTCGCCCGATCAGCGCCCACGGAATTATGCAGGCCGAGAACTAAAAAAAAAAAAAGAAAAAAAAAAAAGGAAAGAGCATTTGTGAATTTGTGCAGGCTGAGTGCGGGGACAGCAGGCAGCTGGCGGCAGGAGCAGAGACGGGACGCCCAGCCTGATCACGTTTTCGTACCTTCCCTCGCGAAGCTGCCGTCTGCACACATTCTCTCAGGCACTCAGGCATCAAACGCCGTGACGACTTCCTCCTCCTTCCGCACAATGAGCCGAATCGACGGCAACTCGGAGGCCCTCAAGCAGCTCCGGGCCGAGCTGGAACCGGTGCATCGCGACTTCAACCGCCTCGACGCAAAGACGCTCAACCGCGGCCACCGCCTGCCCCGTCTCGCCGTTGTCGGGGAAGCCTCGTGCGGCAAGTCGTCGGTGCTGGACGCCTTCACGCACATCGGCTTCCCCGTCAAGGAGCAGCACGGCACCCCCTTCACCACGGCCGTGATCCTGCGCTGCACCGCCGTGGCCAAGAGCGAGGCAAAGGTCAACAACGGCGACTCCCTGACCGCTCCCAACGGCTCGCGCCTGCAGACGCTGGAGCGCTCCGGGCCCGACGACCGCGACTTTGCCGCCATTGTCGACGACGCGAGGGCCCTGCTGGGCGTGCGCCGCTCCGACGGCTACTGCCCGCAGCACGGGCTGTACGTCAAGGTGTCGGGGCCGGACCTGCTGCCCATGTTCATCACCGACCTGCCGGGCGTGGCGTGGGACGACGAAGCCCGCGGCGACGGGGACGCCGTGCTCTGCCGGGAGCTGGCCGAGCGCGAGATGGCCAACACGGACGTGGTCATCCTGGCCGTCGTCTCGGCCCAGGGCGGGCCCAACGCACTGAAGATACTGGACCTGGTCAAGAAGTTTGACCCCAGGGGCGAGCGGACCCTGGGCGTCATCACGAAGCCCGACCTGGCCGTCTCGCAGGCCGAGCAGCTGCGCTTCACCAACCTGGTGCGGAACATGGACCCCGTGTATAGGCTCGACCTGGGCTGGCACATGCTGCGCAACCGGCCGTATTCGGGCTGGCACGTGTCGGCCCAGGAGAGGGACTGGGTCGAGACGGAGTTCTTTCGCACGGCGCCCTGGTCGACGGTGCCGCCCCAGGCCCGCGGTGCTTGGATGCTGAGGCTGAGGCTGGGGCACATCCTGCAGGCCTCGATCCTCAAGGGCCTCCCGGACCTGACTTTGGCCACCGAAGCCAAGACGGAGAGTCTCGATATACGTATACAACGGCTGGGCCCGCCGCTTTCGACCATTGACGAGGCCAGGGCGAGCATGGTCAAGGTGGCTGCCCAGTTCCAGACGCTCCTGATTGCGGCTCTCAAGGGAGACTGGACCGACACCTTCTTTAGTGACGGAGCCGTAGGCTACGGAGTCTATCCACACGAAGACACGGTAGTGAGGAGGCTGCGGCCCCTGATAGGGAACTTGAATAAGGCCTTTGCCCTCGTCATGGTCAACGCGGGGGCCAAGCGACACTTTATCAATGCCAATAGCACGGCCGACTACCAGGCCGAGGTTCCGGACTACCTCGAGCCGTATGTGAAGTTTTACCACCAGTCCGAACCCGACTCGGTTCTGAGAGAGGATTTCATAGAACAAGAGGTGGAGGGCATGATCCCCGTCAACAGCAGCGAGGCGGTGATAACGTCCCTCTTCCGCGAGCAGGCGGAGCCGTGGCAGTCGATTGCCATGACGCACATTGAGCTGTCCAAGAGCAGCATCAAGGCCTTTGTCGAGTCGACCTTGACGCACATTGTCGGCACCGACAACAAGCTGCTGGGCGAGGTCCTGAGGACGTTTGTGGATCCGTTCTTTGTACGGACGAGCATGGAGCTCGAGCTCAAGCTGAAGGAGCTGCTGAAGAATTACTACGAGGGATACATGCAGCCGCACGATACGGACTTTCGGAGGTACCTGTTCCAGCAGCACGCGCGTTTGCAGTATCAACCTCGTGCGCAGCATCCGGACAAGACTTGGAGCATATCTCGGACCAATGCCGAAGCTGCGTTTGACGAGATGGCCAGTTACTACAATGTGAGTTGGACATCCTCAAGAGCTTGTTGCTGTGCTGACGCCCCCAGTATTCCCTCCAAACCTTTACGGAGAATGTCATCACGCTGGTGGTGGATAACTGCCTGATATCTCACATGACGGAAATCATCACGCTCGACCGGGTGCTCGAGCTTACCGAGGAAGACGTACAAATGTTCGTCACGGAGACAGAGGAGATGAAACAACGGCGAACCGACCTAAAGATTGAGCGGTTCGAGCTCAGGGAGGCTTTGGGCGCCTGTCAGAAGCATCTGGACCGCGGGTTTTCAGGTAATATGAGTGTTGGTTGCTGTTAATGGGTCCAAGGACTGACGTTGAGCAGGAGTTCCCCTCGTGTTGCGGCCGACAGCCGGGTCCGACGAGGTCAAGGGCTATGCGAGCCCGTCATCGACGAATACTTTGTCGAGTTTCTAGCGTTTTGAATATTCGTACTGGCTTATTGCGGGTAGGATTTTGGCGTGGGTTAGGGACATTTATGACGACAGATGATGTGAGGTTATTGGCGATTTTCTAGTAGTAGTGAAAGATGCATGGCTTTGTCGAGACTAAGCTTTCAGGCCATGACCAACAACACATGGACTCGTAGAATAGGGCAGCCGATGGTCTTTAGTCGTTCCGAGTCTTGTCCTTGTTACCGTTCATCATGCTCTTGGTCAGGCTAGTCGATTCTTCATTGTCGCCGCAATTCCCCTTTTCAGAAGCCCAAACACGAAACCTGCTCCAGGAAGTCGTCTGAGGCATTTCGTCGACGACGGATTGGTCCTCGCCGGCGCCGGTTCTCGAGACGAGGGGAAAGATGGACCGGGCGGCGTCGTCAACGCCAGCGCGCGCGAGGGCGTCTTTTGTGCTGGACTGTTACTCATCGGAGGACAAACGGCGTCAGGGGGTGTGTGAAGGGACTTGCCTGCGGCGATTGATAGAACGGGAGCGGTTATGAGGACAGGGGCGGCCGCGAGGGAGGCGAAGCCGAGGAAGGGTGCTCGGGCGGGGTGTCGGAGGGTCCAGGATAGGAACTGGTGGTTGTTAGGTTGAGGGAGGGGATGATGTTGGGTTGGGTTAGGTTCTTTTACCTGGACGATGGGGTGGTTCTCGTCGAGCGTCTTGGAGGAGTCGTGAGTGTCCTGGTTGTTGGTCTCGTGGGACTGGCGGGCGAGGAGGGAGTCTAGGTACGCGAGGAAGCCATCTTGTTCGTCGGGGGTGTTGAGGGATGGGGAGGGAGACATGGCTGCGGATGGTTCAGGCTTATGAGGTGCCTGGGAGATGGTTGTGAGATGGGGGATGGAAGTTTCGATGAGCACTCAAGCGCCGTGTGGATGGATTGATATTGCGTTACGGGATGGCAGAGAGGGGATCTTGGCTTCGACAAGAGACGATTGTTATTGCTTGCTGGGAACGGGATGTTGTCTGGCTAGGCTTATAGTAATGGAAGTGTTTGCGAAGTCATGGCAGCATGGGGAGGCAAACTCGGAAGATGCAACAACCAAGAGACGACTCACAACTTGGACATGATGCCATCTTGTCCCGAATGCTTGATTTCCTCACCGACCTCATCCTCGGCCTCGCTGCCGTGGCCATCTCCGCCCTTGTCATCGCCTCCGCCGGCCTCCTCCTCGCCGGCAGCCTCTCCCTCGTCACCGGCGGCGCCCTTCTTCCTCCTAAGGAACGGCAAGGCCGCCCCGACCGCGGCAGCTCCCTGGACGACACCGTTGACAGCAGCCACGCCGTATCCGCCCATGGCCGCGCTCTGCAGCGTCGCAAAGGTACTGCCGGCGACGACGTTGCCGATGCCGGCCTGCGCGCCCGACGCGATGGTGCCTGAACAAAAGAGAAGTCATAGTCAGCCCTGCCCTGTCAGAACCGGAGAGACCAGCCGAGGGAAGGCTCACCCCCTACGACGCCGTTGGCTCCGAAGCCAGCGAGGCCCAGGGCCGGCGCCGCCACGAGGCCGGGGGCCACGAGGACGACGGCGGTGACGCCGAGGCTGGCGGCTTGGATGGGGTTCTCGGAAACCCAGGCTTGGCCCTGGGAGAGAGAGGGAAGTTAGCCCAAGGCGGTTTCGGTGTGGGTTGTGGTTGTTCGTGCTGGGAACTTGCCTGGGCCATGATGTGCGAGCCGTTGAGCATGCTTTGAGCGAGGAGCGACCTTTTGGATGGTGTTGAAGGGGGCTTGGGAGGCCTCAGTTGGTATCTTGTGAGGTTGGAGAGAAGACGTTTCATACCTGGAGGGGGATGTGCGGAGTAAAGGATATTATTGGTAAATAAACAAAGTGGCTCAGCATGATTCAATCGCAGCAGAGGGAATCAAACAAGGTCACGGGACCAACGGGCGCGTCTGTTCATATTCGTATATTCGTCTCAACATTGAGGACCTATCAAGTTTGAAGGGCACAATCTCTCGTCTGCTTCACCTGCCCGGAACCCCCAATTCAAAAGATCCAAAGCCACGCTCCAACAGCCGCAGCAGCCGCAGCAGCCGCTCCCGCCACCTTGGCCAGGAACGCAGCGACGACGGGAACACCGTATCCGCCCATGCCAAAGCTCTGCAGAATCGCAAAGATGGAACCGGCCACGACGTTGCCGATGAGGCTGTGTATCCACGCGGCGAAACTACTTGGAGAAGAACGGGTCAGTCGTGTTGAACGGGGGGGGATGCAGTGGGAAACTGGGACGAATGCTCACCTGCGGCGATGCCCTCGGCAGTAAAGCCAAAGATGGCCGCTATGAATGAAAAGATAAACATGGCGCAGGTTGCCCCGAGGATAGTGGGCAGGGGTTGGATGGGTACGCGCCCAGTTGAGGAACTGACAAGTCAGCAAGGTTCCTCATATCGAGTGTGTCGAAGCAGAGACGTGCCTTGTGAAAGTAGTGGGAGGCAGGTGGCTGTTATGGACGGGACTGTGGTTGAGCTGCCTTTTCTCAGTTGCCGTCTTGCGTGAATGAGGAGACGAGATTTGTTTCACGGGTGATGGAAAGGCGCGGAATATATGGGAAACAAAAAAGGCTGCCTTGGATAATTCACAGTAGCCGAGACGACCAATAGTGATGCTTGGGGGTATGGATGGCAGAGGTATTGCATGGGGGAAATGGTCTGCTTCGTTCAGAAGACGAACCTGTGAGCCGTCAAACCACCCATAGAAGTGACATGCACAACGAACATTAATGGCATACAAGGCGAGTCGGCATCACAGAGACGGGTGAAACGCCTATGATATTCGACAGTGGGCAGTGGCATTTTCCTGTCGGAGGCCGTCCAACTCATCACATCTAAGCGCCCGTCGAATCCTAGAACACTGCCTCGTCCGCTCGGTTCTGCCTGCTCGTCTGCCTCACAAATCAGCCGTTCAATGGCCTCCCCGGCCGCATCTTGTTGGCCCGTCGTTGCGCAGTCGGCCTTGTTCACGACCCCTAAGTTCGCCAAAGTAACATCAAGTAACGAGCATCCATAAACAGAAATACCGCGCCTTCCCCTCAACAAACACCATTACGATTGGGCCCGGTTAGCTCAATCGGTAGAGCGTGAGACTCTTACGAGTACACAACTCTGAAAATACAATCTCAAGGTTGCGGGTTCGACCCCCGCATTGGGCTATTCCTATATATACAAGGTGTTATTTTTTGTTGTTTCTTTTTGCTTCGCGGTCACTTGTGCGCATGTCTTGGACGAATACAACAACCGGATATTGAATTCAAGAATCTATCGTCCAATCATCCATCCCATTCATCCCATCATCAGCACCCCTTTGCCCTACTTCTTGGACCCCTTGGACCCCTTGGACTCCTCAGCCTCCTCCTCCATAACCGGAGCCATCTTCCACGTAACAGTCCCATCCCGCAACACCTTGACCGTGCGCTTCATCAAAGACTCAGCAGCATCCCCCTTCTTCTGACGAGGAGGCGTCCACTTCTGCAAGCCCTGAACCTCCCGGAGCATGCGTCCCGCTAGGGGGTGGTTGCGCGGGAACTGGAGGCCCAGGCGGCCGATCTGCTCGCGCTTCTCGTCCATGGAGGCGCAGGCCGCCGACGCGCCGTTGTGGCGGTACTGCACGTCCAGGACGGTGACGAGGTCGAAAAAGGCCTTGCCAACGCTCTACTCGATGTTAGCATGTTGTACAATGTTAATGGAGAGGGGAAACTTCAAAACGTACCGATCGCGCATCCTCAAGAGTCTCGGGATCCTCCAGCGACAACACCCGACACATCTCCCGCCACGCCTCCAAATCCTCGGGATCCTCGCCAAACGCCCAGTTGAACTGCTCCACCAGCGCGTCCTCGTAGTCGCAGTCGACGGCCTTCTTCTCCGCGTCGGTCCACGTGCCCTCGAGCTTGGCCCGCTGCACGCGGTACTCGTGGTGGAAGCCCTTGTCCCGCGCGCGGCCGGCGTCGGGGCCGCCCGGGAACAGCTCGAGGAAGGCCTCGACGGGCTGCAGCTCGGCGCCGTCGACGTCGGCGTCGGGGACGGTGCGCGCGAGGTGGAGGTAGCGGCAGCGGTTGCCAAAGCGGCAGTTGTTGTGGTAGCGGAAGTTGCGGCAAACGGCGACGGTCTTGGGAGTCTTGGGCTCGGCGGCCTTGGGCTTGGGGTTGGCCTTGGGGTTGGCCTTGGGCCTAGTCGCCTTGTTGTTGTTGTTGGCCTTGGCCTTGGTGTTGTTGGTCTGAGGGGCCATTTTGAGCAGTGACGAGTCCAAGACTGGTTGCGAGTGAGTTGCTGGAGAGAATGTTGTGAGTGTGAGTGTGAGTGAGTGTGTGAGGAAGTTGTAGGTTGTTGTGTTGAAGACGAGAGTTCAACTCGTCGACATTCATGCCCTTTATACCTATCCTAAGGCATAACTGAGTTCCAGCAAGAGCAGTACATCAAACACCGATGAAGCTGTTCCATCAGCTCATCATCCCATCTCCTCAGTCTGTCCTTCAGCAACAAAGCACCACCGTCTTACATGGAACAATGAGCCAGAACGCCGACGTTTGTTCCCAACCCTCTTGAACTCTCCTACGGCGCAGGCCAGACCGGTCCCCAAGAGTGCGTGCATGAACGGAAAAGAACGAGTCGGGGGAGACGGAAGGCTTTCACGCACTACATCTCCCGCTTGACTCATCATGGAAGGATGATTGACCTCCCCTCTCGGCTTAGGCCTTGTTCTTTATTCCATACTTGCTGCACCATTGCAAGACGAACACTTATTCCGTCTCGAATAATGCAGAGCAAAAAAAGAAACAAATAAAGAGAGGGTAAAAGAAAGAGACAAAAGATAAGGAGAGAAAGAAAAAGAAAACGAGCAAAAAGAAAATGCTAGCAATTGCACGTTTCGATCGTGCGACCTCCGGGTTATGAGCCCGGCGCGCTTCCACTGCGCCAAATTGCTTTCTCGCTGTTGAAGGAACTCGCCAAAGTCTGCATTTATAGACCTCCATTCTGCTAAACAGAAAGGACAACTTCTTGCATAGCACGAGGAAGGATACAATCCAAGGGCTTGATTTACTGCACCTACATCCTTGTATATTATACCACTCTTCCTAGATTTGCCGTCCCATAAAACATAAAGCCTCAGTCAGCACATTTAGCCTCAGCCGAGTGCTCACCCTCACTACGGACGATCACAAGAGCACTCGAGATGCAGAACCAAAGAAGCCATTCAAACTACTCAATCTGCCTGTGTACCTTCTACCGGAATCATCATTCCATTACATCCACTATCATACACTCTCGCCGGCCTCGCCACACAACCATCAATAATGCCGCGCCCGCTTCCTTGGTAACGGGGACCGCGATAGGCTCCTCGACCTCGATCTCGACCGCGTTACCGACCGGCCACGATCCCAGCCACGATCCCGACCTCTTCGAGGGGACGGCGACCGCGACCTCGACGGGGATCGCGATGGGGACCGCAACCGGGTTCGTGTCCGAGAAGGTGTTCGGGATCGCGAAGGGGATCGCAACCGGGTTCGTGTTCGAGGAGGTGTCCGGGATAGCGACCTGGTCCTTGTCCTCGACCTCGATCTCGACCTTGACCTCAACCTAGACCTCGACCTGGACCTCGACCTAGACCTCGAGTAGGAAGACCCCGTATACGACGAATAGCTCGACACCGAATCCGAGTCTGACTCGTCTGCGGGCGGCGCAGGCAGCGCGGGCCTCGGCATATTCTGAAGCTGCTCTCGCATCTCCTCGGTCAAGGCACCCATTCCAATGCTCGTAAAGTAGTTGATGGAGAAACGAATGTTCCGAGCATTCTCCTTGGGGAACAGCCCCTCGAGGCTGGGTCGCAGCGTCTCGTCGGTGAATCGCGCCCGCAGCTTGGACATGCCAATCTCTTCGGCAATGTTCTGAATCAGAATCTTGACGAAGATTCGGCTGCTCGACGTCGTCTCGTCCTCGTTGAGGTGGATGGCGGAGAGGCAGTGCCAGCCCAGGGCGTCCGACGCGAACATGTGGCCAAACAGCATGGCAATGTTGCGCAGCTTGTTGTTCTCGTACCGGTGGATCGTCTCGTAGTACTTGACAAAGGCCTGCTCGAAGAGGTCGCACCAGAGCCGGTTGATCTTGGAGAAGCGCTCGCCAATGAGGCCAAAGAACTTGGTATACGTCTTTTCCTGCGAACAACACTCGACAACCATTGAAGGCAGCTCCGGCTCTTGGCCCGCCGGCAGGTTGATCTTCATAAGCTTGTGCACCGCTTCTTCCGGGTCGGCGCTGGACATGATGGTGAGGTAAATCTTTCTCCGCAAGTTGACCAAGTCAGCATTGGACTGGTCCTTGATTTCCATCTCCTTGGTCTCGTGGTCCTCTTCGTCGTCAGAGCTCTCGTCCTCGTCCTCGTCATCGTCATCGTCGTAGTCGCTGCCCTCGCCCAAAATCTCCGCCTTGAGCTTCTTGTATGCGTCCTCGTGCTCCTCCCATTCGGCGTCGTATTTGAAAATGTTCAGTCCGTCCTGCACATTGACCTCTCCGTCGAGCTCCACCTTGTGCGTGATCTGGTCCTCCTCTTCCACGAGATCCAGCTCCTCCTTGACGGCCGGGTGGTCCTTGAACTTGTCCTTGCGCACCTGGAACAGCACCTCAATCATGTACTGCGTCCGCTTGTCGATGCCCGCCTCGTGGAGAATGTTTCGGAACTGGTCAAAGACGGCCATGGCGATGGCCGGCTGCATCTCCTCCAAGTACTGCCCGACCTCGCGGCAGAAGCCAACCGCGACCTCGACGCTGTCGTCCGTGGGCTTGTGCAGGAGCAAGAGCAGGATCTGGCCGGCCAGCATCTCGTACTGCACCTGCTGGTTGATGAGGTGGGCGAGGAACGTCGTCGACGAGAGGCACACGGATTTGTCGTTTCGCTTGAACCCCTTTCGGAACTGCATGACGAGGCGCTTGACGAGCAGCTCCCCGACCTGGGGCAGCTTCGTGTTGACAATGGCCGCCATGGCGGCGTATATCGGGGTGAAGGGCAGACTGGCGGCCTGGGCCTTCATGATGGACCGGCAAAACAGGCCGCGGCCGCGCACCAGGTTCTCGCCAAACAGCTCCGGCACGATGTGCTTGATGTTGGCCGTGTTGACCTTGTTGATGAGGCCGTTGATGCTCTTCTTGAGCGCCTCCCAGGCCATGCGCTGGTACTCCTTGGTCGTCTTGTCCGTGATCTGGGCCTGCAGCGCGCGCAGCCGCGCGGGCGGGATGTAGGTGCCGCCCGACCGCATCGTCAGCAGCTTCTCGTACTCGGCCTTTGCGGCGGCCTGCTTCTCCTCCTCGGTGCGGACGGGCGCTGCGGCGGCGGCGCGGGGAGGCGATGGCGAGCGGGCCCTGGAGGGGCGGTACGAGTCGCCGTCGCGCTGGCCGCCGCGGTCGCGCTCGCGACGGGGGATGTCGACTTGGGTGGACGCCATCGTTGCGATGGGTGGGCGATGGAAGCGACGGGGGAAAAGTCGTTGCGTCGTCGTCGTCGTCGGGGCGAGTTTGTGAGAGAAGCTGCTTCTCGCGACTTAGACGGGCAGGTGCAGGCGATGGAGAAAAAAAGTTGGGCGCTCGGGCCCTGTTGCTGTAGTAGCCTAATAACTGCGCCACATCAAGCTGTGAGTTGAGTCTGAGAGAACCTGGGGGCGCTTTGGGGCCAGAGATCTGTATTGAATTGTAAAAGAGGATGTATCAAGATAGATACAAGTCGGTTCAAAAGTTTTGTGTAAACAGTCATTGCAACATTGATAATGTAGGGTCCAACCCTGCTCACTTGCTCAACACTCAACTCAAAACTCAAATGTGGCTCAATCGTGGCTCACCCTCCAACGCCAGTGCGCGCGCGAGATCTACACGTATCAACTCCTGTATTCCCGTAATAATTTTGGACAGCCTGGACGGTACCTTCTGATTCGCATCATCCGTCAACCACCTCCTGCAACTACCACCACGCTCCTTTACACCCACCTCCTTCTCCCCCTCCCTTCCCGATCGCCAACACGTTCGCTCGCCTCGCGCTTCCCTTCGATCATGGTAAGTATAGCTCCTCCCCCTTCCCCGTTCTCCCGCCTCGATCTCATTGCCCCCCTTCCATCCGCTGCCCCTCGCCTCCCAAGCAAACACTCTCAATCCCAAACTTTCACGACTCGACTAACACCCCCCTCTCCCAGTTGGACAAAATCGTCGGCCTCGCCATGCTCGTGGCCGCTTCCGTCGTCTTCCTCTACTACACCATCTGGACGCTTCTCATGGTACGTTGCGGCCTCTTCAGCTTTGCGCCCGCGCGCAACTCGCGACAAGTCGCTAACCCGTTCTCAGCCCTTTGTCGACGACGACCACCCCCTCCAAAACTGCTTCCCTCCCCGCGTCTGGGCCATCCGCATCCCCGTCATCATCATCCTCCTCGGCTCCGCCGTCGTGGGCTCCTTCCTCGGCATGGTCATGATCCGAAGCAACAGGAAGAAGGCTGCCAAGGCCGCCGCCGCCGCCAAGAAAAAGAACTAGAGCGTTGTTGGTGGCCTTTGGTACAACATGAAGACCAATGTAACATCTATACATGCGCGGCCCTGGGACCTGGCTCGCCCTGGGAAGCACCGCCAATTAATTAGCCTCGGACGCTGGAGAAGAGTGGTGAGGGATCACGGGCACGGTACCCTGCGCTGCGTCGCTCGGCACAACAAAAGGGCTGTTTGCAGAGAAATGGGTATCTAAATCTGTTTCTATATTTAATGAGGCCCTCGGGCCCGTCAAAACCAAAGGCTGTCCTAAGGAGTGCAATTATGTATAAACGTGTCCAACCGCCAGAATCAGACAACTCCAACGGACCCAGACGCGAAAAGCGAGCGTGAACTAAGTCATCACATCCATAACATGTAGCGCGCAATCCGGTCAGATGCCAAACAGAATAGCCCTGAGTAATGGAAAACATGTCCCAGGAGAGAAGAGTAGAGCCAAGAAGCACACATTCCGAGTCCCACACGCACCCAATTCTAACAACTCTCACACTCGCTGGTCCGCAAAGTCGAGAACCTCGCAGTCATCTTCAAAGAAGCCATCCCCGCCCGGGCTGGTTCCGTGGGCTCCTCGTCGTCTTCGCGTGGTAACAACAATTTGTGCCCCGTCGTCTTCCCCGTACTGCATCACGCGCTCCATTTCGGATTGGGGGAGAGCCAGGTGGTCATCGGGACCGACGTATTCCTCCTCGGCCACCGGTGGCAGCCCAACGTCGAGTCGGACGACGGGCATGTCCTGTCCGAATGCCCATGGCTGCGTGCCCCATGTTTCTCGGGAGCCGCCAGTTTCTGTGCGTTGCCCCTGCTTCTTCTTCTTCTTCTTCTTTGATGCTTTTCCCTCCAACCTTGCCTCGGCTAGAATTGCCGATACCGCCTCCAGCTGGGCCGTGGTGCCCCGGCTGTGTTCGCACAATGTGACCCGCCTATCGGTGTGGAAGGGTTGGTAGGGGGCGCTGGACTCTATCTCGGCCTGTGGGATGGACGACTCCGTTGTTTGGTCGACCGAGGCTACGCGAGGGCGTGCGTTGAGCGTGAGCGTGTTCCCCGCGTCCATGTCACGGTCCGACAGGTCGAGTATCTCTTCCTGGACCCCCAAGTCCATCATCTGTCGGACGGCGGGAGCCACCAGGTCGTTGGGCAAAGCCGGCACGTTGAAGTCCTGATAAATCTTTGCCCGCGTCACCCGCTTGCTGGACTGGGTCGAGGACCTTCGAGTCTTGCAGAAGAATGTCCGCACGAGGCCGTCTCCAGTTACGAAGAGCGCCTGGTGCCTTCGGTTCTTGATCCACGTCACGCAGGAAGCCGACGGCAGGCCGGAAATGGGCGGCAGCGAAACGCGGTTCTCGCCCGTGTGTCGCAGCTGGTTCAACGCCGTTCCCGTCTTGCCGAGCGAGCTGCTGATACTAGCGGCAATCACTCGCCCTCCCATGGCAGCCGAGTCCTTGAGCGTGGTTCCCGCGCCGGGAATGTTGGCACTGGCACGACGAGGCCGTGTCACGAAGGGCTTGGCCGCCTGGACGGCTGCCCCAATGGCGCCCGAAGCAATCGAGACTGCCGAGCTGGCCTGCTCCGGAGTCGCGGTTCCGCTCTCCTGAACGGCCTTGCGGCGACGGGGCGCTGGCCAAATGAAGGCACTCGACGGCATGTCCAGGAGATGGACGGTACCTCGCTCCGTCACCATTGCAATTCGCTCTCCCTGTGCTTCGGTCCAGGAAACATCGACGATTCGTGCGACCGTCATTCGCGAAAACTGGGCAATCTGGCGAACCAGCGGCCCCGTGCTGGTGTTTGGAGCCACCGTCGCCTGCAGAGGCGATGACCTCGTATATTGGATTCGAAGGAGGTCCCACACTGTCTGTACATCACCCTTGCTACTAGCGGTGAACAAGAACAGAGAGGACGGCGACAAGGAGAGGAAGCTGCATCCCAGAGGGGTCACAAATGTCGTCAGGGGGTGGATGGTGGACGATGACATGAGGGACTCGGCGTCGACAATGGAGACTATGCCGGGCTCCTTGGTCACGGCCTGGCCAGACGACCCATGCGTGGGAGGGAACTTGCTCGGGTCGCCGTGGGGAGTCCAGTGCTGCTGAGGCGGAGCTTGCTGCGGCTGCAGTTGGGGGCTGGACGACCTATTCCAGTACGAGTTCCAGGCCTGCAAGCCCTGCTGCCCGACCCATTTCGCGCCCTGGATCAGCTCCTGCGTCGTCTCCCGCATGATCTTGTTGACGACGCTGTCCGAGATGGGGAGGTCGACCGACGCAGAGCTCGGGGGCAGCTGCGGCGGCGTGATGCTCGACACCCCCGGGCCCTTGCCCAAGATCGGCAGCGGTACATGGGCCCTCAGCGAGATCTGGGACGACGGAGCCGCGGGGCAGTAGGCGATCCATCGTCCATTGAGATCGAGGATGGGGGTTTGGGGGCTTGGTCGCGGCGGGGCCGGTGAGGCTCGCGTCTTATCGGATTCCTCAGGGACGTCGCCGCGCGGACTCTGTTGGAGGCTGGTCCAAAGCTTGCCAACACAGGTGAAGAGGTGGCCGTTTTGGTCCTCCAGTAGCTGTAGATATACCCAGCATTCGCCGGTTACGCCCGAAGACACGACGATGATGCCGCCATCGGCCTTGATGGTAAACACACCACTGGGCTGGGGAGGTCGGAAGATGGGGTTCGTGACGGATATCTCGGGGTTGATGGGAATCTTGGGTGCCTGCAGCAGCACATCCACCTTTTGGTTCGTCTTGAGCGAGTAAATCTCCACCGAAGTCTGATACGAATCGATGGGAGAGCTGTGTCGGCCGAAGCCGTCTTGGTGGCCAAGAACCGATCGAGGGCTGGTCGCCCCGTCAGGTCTGGGGCTTGCACCTTCGTCCTGCGTCCTCGCCGACAGGACGGGGCCGTGGAGCACGACGGCGACGAGGGGAAAGACGGATCCCTTATCCGCGTCCACGGTCCACGGGAGGATTTTGGCATGATGCACCCCGCCTCGGAGACCCTTGAGGCTTCCCACCGGCTCCAAGCCCCTCTTGTTCACGGCGTAGACGTCCAACCCACCTTCGTAGCCGGCGATGACGACGTTGCCCGGACCGCCCGGGAAGCCTGGGCAGTCGGGGAGCTTGTCGAAGCCAAAGAAGTATCCCCTCTCGCCGGCCTTCATGCCAGAGTTGGCCGTCATGTTCAGGTCGATATCCGGGATGCCATAGAAGTGCGGCTGCGGCTGATGAGGCAGCGGGGGGTGCGCGCTCATGCGCGAGCTTGGAAAGGGCGAGTTCACAGAGCCGCGTCGATAGGCAGCGGCGGAAGAAATGGGCGGGGTTTCGGGGGACTGGTATTGGGCTTCCATTTGGAAGCTCAAAGGGCGTCGGATGTTGGAAGGGGGGGAGAATGAAGCCGGGGAAGGGCTCATGTAGGGCCGGTTGGAGGCCCATCCGTGATGCAGTCGACTCGGATCCTCGTAAGAGGACGGCTGGGTGGGAGGTGATTCACCCATCAAACTAATCAGATTTCCAGGCGAGCCGGCCAGGCCGCCTCGCGCCCAGTCGTTGTTCATGCTCGGGGCGGTGCTCGCAGATACCGGAGTGGTGGACAGGGCATCCAACAGGGGAGAGACGGCGGCGGGGTTGACATTGTCGGGGGCAGCGGTCGGTTTGGTCTCGGGGGTTTCGGCCGGCGGCGACGAGGAGGCGGACGTGGCAGGGCTCTTGGAGATGGCGCTGTTTGCGCCGCTTCCTCGGGCGGCGTCCTTGTTATTGCTGTTGTCGCTGGCGGTGCTGTCGTGACCGGGGGTGGTCGGCCGTCAGTCGTCATAGGCGATAAGGGCCGGGGGAGTCATGCGGCGAGGCCGCGAGGGGTCTGGTCGGTACTCACGAGAACTTGCCAGCTGTCTGCCTCGTCACGGCAGCAGCGATGCCGCCATGTTCTTTGGCATGCTTCCTGTCCTTCTTGGAAGCTGTTCGCAGAGTCATGGTCAGTGGCCGAGTGTCGAGGGAGATGATGAGGGACTGGACCGGCGCGCGGGAGCGGGCGCGGGTGGAGGGGCGAAGGTCAGAGAGGTACAACGTACAGGGCATTCAGCTAGCGTTGAGGCGATGGTTGGGGAGCAGTTTCCTGCCCGTGCAAGCGTTCACTTTACGCAGAACGAGGTTTTTTTTGGGGGGGGGAAGAAGGAAGGGAGGAGGGTTCAAAAAGAAGGAGGAAAGCGTCTGGTTACTGTGACGCAAGGGGACGATTCGGTATCGCCTTGTGTCGGTTCAGGTCGTGTTATCGACGGCTCGAGGATGTGAAGACAAGTCCCGTTGATTAGCAGCCCAGGGACGGGGGAGGTACCGGTCAGGTCGGCGGTTGACGAAGGAGCGCGGGGGAGAGTGGTGCAAGTGGTGGAAGCGGCACAGCCAGCTTCAATGGCGAAGGTTGTCTATAGAGAGAGAAGAAGGGGAAAAAAGATTGGAGGTGGTATTGGCGATTGGTTTGGCAGTCTGGATGTTGTTGAAGAGCAAGTCGGCTGGAGAGCTGGAGGAGCTGGAGTAAGTAGCTGGAGAGGTCAACGAAGACGAATGGCCCTGCTGTAATTAATCAACGCCCTAGCGGGCGGCGCAGGAGCATGTAGGCGGAAGTACCCTCCAAGGGCGTCTCCCCCGCCAGCGCGAACATGCACATGAGCAGCGCGCTGTGACTGGACGGCGAAGGAGGCAGCAGCTGGGGGGGACACGCAGAACGCTGGTGAGGCCTTGGGAGGAAGGGCCCTGGATGGATGACGCTAGCAGCAGGTGAGGTGTCGAGGGGTACGGAGTACATAGAGTGGTAGGGGTGTGACGGGCGTGCGTGCAGCGACAAGGGTGGCTGACCTCTGCGACTTGTCTGTACTTGTCCGTACTTGTCCCGCGATATGAGGCATAAGTTGAGGCACGACGACGGAGGCATGAGGCATGAGGCATTGGTCCAGTGACGTGCCATTAGTCAACAAGACAAGACAAGACAGAGGTGAGCATCTGCATGCACCATCCCATCCGCCTCTGCCACCCGGCCATGTCATTCCTGTCAGGGACCTCGAACTATAAACGGGCGCCTCGCCATTGCGTGGTACCGAGGCAATACCTTAATCATGGATACGCCGTCTCCTCGTCGGGAACATTCTCCTGCCCTCCCTCAGATAGTATCGAACATGGGGTAACTACTAGTAACCATCGGAGCACGGCATGACATGGGGGCATTTGGCATGAACCACCACCGCAGGTATCTGCGAGGTACTGCAGCCAGCACCTCAATCAATCAATCACCTTTCGGACCAAGACGCGCCGACCGCTTCCCTTCTGCTTCCAGTCGTCCGTTTGATCGATTCTAACCAGATCCCCCATCCCATCCCATCCCATCCATCATCCAAAATCACCGACCACCTGACGCGCCCGTCCGCGCCGTGACCTGCAGTCAGGTGAGCCCCCCCAAGCCATCCCCTTTGCCTCACAGAGAAGACGAAGCCTTTGCCTCCGAGAGAAGAGAGGCGGCGAATATCGTCATCCATCTCACCAAGCAACCTATTTTTACCAAAGAAAGCAAAAAAAGCAGCAACCCTCCAAACGAACCTAACTTGGTTGTCCCTTACATAGCCGCCTTCTTGTCCTTCCCTTGCGATAACGCTACCTGTAAGCCGGCCACATGGGGAAAGTCAAACGCCGTCATCATCCGCTGCCCCTTGACGTTTCCCCTCCCCCGTCTCTCTCCCTTCCTTCTCTTTTCCCGTGCCAGCCAACCGCTCCTTTATTCGACGCTTGCATCGGACACCGTGATTTGCGGAAACGAAGGCCGCCACGCCGCACACGCCCCCCCGCATTCGATCCCGCGATTCGGCTATGACGTGCAAGTACCATTCCTCCATCACCACCTCCTGCACCGCACCCTCACACAACCTGATTCTTCTTGTCCCCCCCCATCACTCATTCTGCACCCAAACCCGATACCGCGCAAACCTCCACTCCCCGTCCACCTCCCTCAGCCCCGCGTGCGCCGCCCACGCCGCCTCCACCGTCCGCCCGTCCCTGGTCAGGATGCTCACGTCCCCGAGCACCACGACCTGCTCCTCTCCCTCCTGCTCCGCCGCCGTCCCGGAGAACCGCCCCGGAAACACCTGCCGCACCGTGTGCTTCCGGCCCTGCACCATGGCCCACATCCGGGCCCAGAGCTCGCGGATCTCTGTCTCTCCCCGTGTTAGTCCCCCGTGTTGATTGCTGAGAGAAACTCGCCTTCTGTTCCCTTGCCCTTGTCCCCGCCAATGACTACGTCCGCATCCTCTGTAAAAGACTCGGCCCAGGCCTCGTCCTCCTTGCTATCGTCAGAGAGAAGGTAGAACCCCGTCAGAAACCCCTGGATCCTATAGTCGACCTCGCGATCCTCGGCATACCGAGGCTTGTACCTCTCTGGAATGTCGTCTGCCATTGCGTCCGTGATGTAGCGGTGCAAGCTGTTAGACGTTGCAGCCTTTGACGTTGCAGTCTTTGCCTAGTAGCCGTCGAGAAAACGGTGAATGACGGGAGAGAACGATGACGGCCTTGTTCGTTAAATAAGTACCCAACCAAACGTGCTCTCCCGTCCATAGCAATGATGCGTGCTGCCCGAGCTAGTCCTGTGCAATAGAGTCATGATGAGGGGGGGGCGTTAGACGAAACTTACCGAACGTCACTCTTCTCTATTCCGTCAATCATAGCGTCGATTCATTCATCGAAAGACGCCTGTCTGCCGGCAATAAGTACATGCTAGTGGTCCCGTCTCGCGAGTCATCGCCGGGTTGACTTCAGGACCATCTGAGAGATCAATTTCTATCAAGCGGTTGACCAGGTCAACAGCTCAATCGCCAAACTAACACATCCTTTACAACCAGGGTATTGAATAATTCCACTGCCTTCCAAGCAACACGCTCATTGAGCCCCTTCATAATCGTACCTCCAAGTAATGTGTCATCGAAACACCACGTCCAAATGCCATCCCTTCCAAACTCCAGAGCTTGCCTCTATGCTCATTGAATCAATCTCACATCCTTACCCCCCGAGCACTAACTTCCCCCTTCTCCCCAATGTTGAGCAATACTCGACAGTCGAGGCAATACCATTTAGTTGTCCGTGCAGGAATATCAGCCAGCCCAACACACTCGAGATGGAACCACTCGTGCTTGCAGTTCTATTGACTCGTTAACGGCTGAGAAACCCTCTCAGAGCATGAAGCACATACCTCGTTGTCGCATTGTATCATGGTTCCGAAACTCACTCGGTTGCAACTGCAATACCGCGGTTCGTCCGGGTCAATGGGATTCCCTTCGTCGTCCACCTCCTCCATCTCGATCCCCTTGTCCTTTCTCGCGCGCGCCTTCTTGCGCGGCGCCGCCTTTCGCTTGCCTACAGCGCTGTTTCCGCCACTATTAGTGGTACTAACAATCCCAGGGGCGGGGCGCTTAGTTCGCTTGACAGGTCGGGGCTCCGGGGCGGGCGTGTTCCGTGCCGTGCTCGCACGCCGCGGTCGATCTGCTGCCAGGGAAGGCTGTGGTTCTTGACTCATAGCCTTGCCCCGAGAGCTCGGTCGGCGAGAAGGCTCGGGCCCCGGCGTAGTTCTGGGCGTCGCTGCCCGGGAGGAGGACTGTTTGATGACAGGCTCGGCGCTTTCCTGTCGCGGAGGCTCAACCACTGATGGCGTTTGCAGTTGTTGCTGTGATCGTTTTGCTACATCAGCCCGGGTTTCTCGCTTCGTAAGTTCTCGAGTCGGTGTCTCGCGAACCGGCGGCAACACTGGAGTGGCAGATTTGCGCCGATCAGGCACGGGCAGCGGAACAGGCGTCTCTGTCGGGAGGAACTTGACGGGCACAGATGTCGTCACCGTGCTAGAGGCCGCAACACTAGGCGTCGGTGATGTCGCTGCCCGGGTACTCATGGAGGATCCTTGGGGCGGAATGGGGATAGGGACCGGAGTTTCGAGATGCGGAACGACCGTGACCTCGGTGGGTGTCGACAACGTTGTGGAGGAGGAGTTGTCGGGAGTCGGCACTTTGCTGTTGATCATGGGAGGATGGTGCGGCGGCGGAACCGGCGTCTCGGTCTTGATCCGCTTCGGTTGCGGCTTTGGCGTTGGGGTCTCTACTGGCTCATGAACTTGGACTTCGGGGTTGGATTCGGCCTCGGCATCCCTCTTCCGCTTCGTCGATCGCGATCCGGACCTCGTCTTACTGATCCGCGGCTCCTTGGGGCCTTCGGAGGCGCTCTTCTTCCCCCTGCCCTCCTTGTTTCCCTTGCTCTCCTTGCCCTTGCCCTCCTTGTTCCCATTGCTCTCGTTGTTCCCGTTGTTTCCGAGAAACAACTTGGCCGCTTCCGCCATCTTCCTCGCCGATTCTTCCGCCTCCTCTGCAGCTTGCTTCGCGAGGGCTTCTCTCTTGACCTTCTTAGCTTCATTGAGCTTCATACCCTTATTGGTCGTGGGAGGCTCCGTCGCAGCCGCGGAGTCGACACTGATGGCGCCCGCCGGCAGCTGCTGGGCGCCGGATTCCTCGTCCACCACCGCCTTCGGCACCGCCGGCTCAAAAGACTGGCCCTCATCTTCTGCCACCTTCTTTGCCTCTCGGTACGCCTCAGGGCCGCGCCCCAGAGCCTTGAGTTCTCTTGCCACCATGGTTTCGCTTGGCGTCCACGTTGCGTTCTTCTTCATACGTTTTCGAAGCTTCGCGAGCTCATACTGGGTAAGTTGCAGCCATGGAGCATCCTGACTGCCCACCACTGCATCTTCGGGGGGTGGATTCAGCAGCGCTGCCAAATTCGCGGCAGCGGCAGCGCTCAGGGCCGGAGTCGGATACGCGACTGGCCGTGCGAGGCGGTTGGGCGTCTTCTGCGGCTTGCCGGTGCTAACAATCTTGATTCGGGACTGCGTAGTTGGTGTTCGATGGGGAGCAGGAGTGTCAGACTCCTCGTCGGAGCTCGATTCGCTGTCATCGGTGAATGTGTCATACTCGAGGTCGTATGGGGCCAGAACCTCGCCGGGCACCACTATCCGAGGGACCTGCGATCTCCGAGCTTTCTGACCGGCTTCGCCCCCAGCACGCACTCCCACCTTTGCCCTCACCAGCTGTGGTGATTTGGGCGCCACGGGGCTCGCGGCATCATCCTTTGGGTAGTTGTCCATCATGGTCTGCAGCTTCGCGAGCAGCACCTTGGCCTTGTTGTAGTGCCTGTTGACATTATCCGACATCCTCACGGCCTCGGCGTGGGCAAAGGTGCGGGAGCTGACTGCCTGCGCCAGGCTCTCCGAGATGTCGGCTCGGAGCTGCACCGGCGCAGGGCGCTCCTCGGCGGGGACGCTGGGAAGCCGGCCCCAGAGCGCCGTCAGGTCGTGCACCCGGTGGGAGGCATCGGCGTAGTCCTGGTCGAGCTTCCCGATGAGGGTCAGGGATCGCGTGACATCGGAGGGCAGGTATTCGGTAAAGTCGAGGAAATCCGTCACGGTCGTCTGCGCATCCGGATCGGCGCGGGTGTCGAGCAAGGGAAGGCCGCTCCCCATCGCCGGGGCAGCGCCGCGCGCCGTGGACTGGTTCTTGAGCGAGACGTCTTCCATGGCGGCGTCGACGTCGTTGTTGCCTGGCCCGGGTGTGTCTGGTGCGGCGGCTTCGTGGGCGGCAGTGCCGTCCGAGGCAGACATCTTTCAGCTCCCCGGGGAGATTCTCGCACGGCGCAAATGAAGGGCGAGGCGGACACGGGGCCTAAATCATGTGTGTCGCAAAATTAAGAGGTCGAGGGTTCCGTGTAACGACGCAGGACGGCAGCGATGCCATTCGGTTGGCGACGTGGCTTTTCTCCGAGGGGCTTCCAAGGCGCGTCGACCTTTTTGCGGGAGGGCCGTTGTTTGAACTCTGGCGCGAATTGGGAAAGCACCTGGCCCCCAGTTGGTACGTCAACAGCTGGGAAGGTGCAGTGCGCTTGTGCTGTGTGCGAGGCCGGGCAGGAGCGGGCCCCAGGAACGAGCAATGGTCCGTGCACGTGCACGAGGTCGACAGCTGGGAAGGAAGCAGCAACGAGGTGAGTGTGGATAAGGTTTTGGGAAGGCACCCAAGGCAGCACGGGTGGTCATGTGATGGCTGAGTCATTGCAGTGCGACGCTGTGACTCTTGCGTCTCAGGTATCTCGATGTAAGGCTGCAGTCCCTTCCTCGATAACATCGCCCGTGAAAACGATGGTGGGTTGAGTATTTCCCATGACGTGCTCCTCCTGACGCTCTCAGTCACGATTTGTGCTTGTGCGACCTGGCGTATTCCTCTGCCACACTAGGTACCGCAAAGCAGAGGCAGACAATCACCGCCCAACATTTGCTCAACCCTAACCCAGCATCACAGATACTCCAGGTCCGTCCGGGACGCAAAATAATGCCTGGTTTCAAGCTTGGGCCTTTTCCTGCCTTGAATCCTAAAACCGTCCAGACAAGGGTCATCGGTTGGACGGCGACGATCCCCCGGTCATGTCGTTGAGATTCAGCCCAGAGGTGGATACATACAAGCTTCAAAGTAATGGACAAGTTCGTTCACTTTTGCGCGAGAATATCTTTTTTTGTTGTTTCAGGCTTGCTTGCTGCCTCTTTAATGTGGTAGTCTAGAATTTGACAAGATAACGCCCTTTCTGCCTGTGCCAGTGTGTGTACATGTGCCTGTTGCAGGAATCTAATCCGCCAATCTGTCTGTCTGTCCGTCTGTAATTTCAACGCTTGCTAAATCCAACTGTAAATCCAACTCGTAAATGCCACGACAAGGCGGAAGTTCTGGTCCATTCTGTTTCGTCGAAACGCCCATAAGTAGAAATCCGCGAGGTTGTAACGGAGAAAACGTCCCTCGACGGCTTCATCTACCAGTCCCAGTCGGTCTCCTCTCCCCTTCGCACCACGGCTCCCGAAAGCTGCGGGGACTCTTCCACGAAATACTGAGACTCGGGCCCGATCAGCGTCACGGATCCGTGGACGACGAGCCGTCTGCACTTCCTGTTCTCTGTGGTTAGCATGTGCATGGCAGAGTAGAGGGAAGTCCGTTATGAATCGTACAGGTATCCGTTGATGCTGAGGTGTCCGAAAACCTTCAAGTCGACTCCTTCCAGGGTGCCAGTGACCTTGAGCTTTCCCATGCACTCGAGCTTGTCGCTGTTTCGACACTGTCAGCGGCGGCTTCTCATTGTCCCGAGAAGGGAACCTGATGGATAGACCTACCCGGCGACTAGGTAGCCGTGTACTTGAAGGTTGCCCCAAACCTTCATCTTTCCGCTGCAGGCCAGTCAGTATGGTTGTCTGGACGAAGGGGATGCCGGGGGATACTCACTCGCAGCGGACGTTGCCGCTCATGTTGACGGGCCCGTAGGCATCGACCCTCTCCCTGACGACGATGTCTCCCATGAAGTTGATGCTGCTCTCGGACTTGACGGAGCCCACGACCTCGAGGGGCCCGCTCAGGTCAAAGTGTTCGTCGCTCCTGATGCTCCTGGACCTCTTAAAGGCCGGGACACTGGCGGCGTAGTATGACATGTTGGTCGGGCTTGGATGGAGAAGCTAATGCGAACTGTGCGATGGTTCGTTGCTCGCTGCAGTGATGCCAATGGACAATGGTTTGAAAGACGGAGTAGTAGTGGATGGTGAAGAAGAGCAACCTCGAAAACGAGGAGGCTCATGTTCGTCTTATAGTTGCAAGTCCCGTCTCGCATGGCAGTGGAGGCTCCAACGATGCGAACTGCTGGACTGCGGGTTTAGCCCATAAGGCTCTCTGGGAAACACCCAGCAAGCCACTCATTTCTCACCTCGAGCAGGCACGAGACCGCACTCACCTTGTCACCATGCCGGGATTTGTCGGTTTCGTGGAGGCTTTGCAAACGAGGGGGACGGCCAACACGCAGAGGAATGATTCAACGACAGCCCCGTCTCGTGCAGCTGTCCACTTTTGCACGGGGAGTGAAACCGACAAAGACGGGACGAGACGAAGAGAGATGCTGGAGTCCTCCGAATAATGCCTGGGGGGGTGAAATGGCTCTGGGGACGGGATGCACCCGGTTCCTCCAGCAAGGCGGTTCCCCCGTCTAGCGGCAGCCTCCCATCGTTCGGGGTCCCATAATGGCGTCGACGCCCGGCCGTGCTTCTTTACTTTCCAGGCGACAGGCGATAGGCAACAGGGAGTCTCGTCTCGTCCTGGCGGGGAGGGGAAAAACGTGGCACGGCAGTGGTTGAGGCTACCTACGTTCACTCCCAGCGGACGGAGGAAGGACGGGGAAGGTCCTTCGCCCACGCGCGGAGCGAGGCGAAGCAACAGAGGGCAAAACAGCCCAATCGGCTCGTGGGCCATGTCATTGAAGGGGAAGACAGTCCCAAGGACTGACGCCTTGCTTGCTAGGACGAAGAGCTGTCATTGCCTGGAACGCCATGTGCGCCTGATCCTGGGGCTGGGAACACGGGTCCATTCCGGGGCAGAAAACGGGCGAGCAGGGATGCAGGTGCATTCCTCGGGCGGTCGGTACGTACCAGCCCAGGACGATTGATCCAGTCAAGGGCGGCCGTGTCGTTGAAAGAGACGAAGAGGCGCAGTCTGGATGGCCATATCCGCGTGTGAGCTGGACTGAACTGAACTGAACTGAACTGAGCTTGGGCGGGCACAGGTAAATTAAGGTACAGCCACCCTATAGTCCCGATAGCGGGGCACGGCCGACAGCCTTATTTTCACTTGCTGTCACCACCACTTCAAACCTGTCCAACCCAGAACTCCGGTAAAGCTGAAATGACGCGCATTTGCGCAAACACATTCCCTGCCGACACAAACGTGGCAAACGAAAGAAACTACCCCATCCTCATCTCCTTTGTTGGCTGGGCCTTTCCGCTCCCTCTTCTTCTTTTGCTGCCCGCCGCAAAATTCCACTCAGCCGCAAAGCCCGCCCGAGGCGGAGGCCGGGAACTAACAACCACTGACGGCACAAATTCGCCCAGGCGGCCAATTGCTTTTGCTCTCTTCTCCGTTGGACTGCATTACATCTGCTCTCCCCGCTGCGGCGTCAATTCATCTCGCAGCGTCCCCATCTGGAATCCCACTCACACCTTCGACGTGCAACTGCAGCCACCAATTTCTCAAGCCCAACCCCAGAGACCAATGACGTCCCTCTCCCAAGATGCTCAGTCCCAGCCCTATGCATCAAGCATCAAGCCCATCCCGTTTCGGCTTGGGCGCCTTCTAAATTTGTTTCACTCGACCTCCATTCCATTTACCACCAACATCATCGCCAACAACGCTCACGCCGTCGTCTCCTTGCTCCTGTTGTTCTTCAAACGAAGGAGGAAAAAAAAAACCTTGCGATTCCTAAATTATATCCTCCCCTCCCTACTAAAATGTCTTTCAACTCCTCCCTTTCGCCTACCGAGGCTTTGTCTTTCTGCCTCACTACTTAGCCCACTCCCCCCCCCCTCCATTGCTGCCTTGGGGGCCAGTCATCTCAGCAAAAGTTGCCGGCACTACCAACAAGCTTGCAGTTGAATTCGCCCAGCAATGCCTGTTTCTGTCTCTTCCCTCGCCCACCCCACGCCTCCTTGGCGAATCAGGCTGCCAAGACGGTGTGAGCCAGTGTACGTCTCGTTGAACTAACAACATCTCGGCACTAAACTTATGCACATCGATCGGTGGGAATCCACCCTCTCTCTAGCTGGCATTCCTCTCGTGTCATTCTTCTCGCGGCCACTGGACGACCATGTTTCTAAATCCGGCATCCGGCATCGACATCAAGGCAAGCAACAGCGGGAGAAAAAGTCGTCCCGGTCATGACGGGCAACCATGTGATATGCACAACTACTGGCATGAAGTGATACGATACATGCAACGAGGGCAAACAAAGACTGAAGACGCTCCCCTCCCCTCAACCCTGTCCGCTCCTCCACATTCCGGAAGCACAGCCCATAAGCCTCACTCACGTCAGAAGGAGCCAAGACGAGCCAGGGAAGGGGAGAAGACATTGAAATAAGACAAAGACAAGATAAAAAACCCCGATGGCCGAACCAGATAAGAACCATATCGAAATTCCCCCCTGTCCAAGAGCTGCCCGCTTCGCCCACGGGGATTACTCGTTCCATCCATCTTACTCCGTAGCCTGACATTGAAAAAAAAAGAAAGAAAAGGCATTTCCGTCTCTCGCCCGATCCCCAGCGGAGCTCCAGACGTCAAAACCCCGACCAACTTGAATCCTCCCGGGCATGCGGCCCAAGGCTGACCCGCTCGCGGAGAGGAGAGGGGTCGTCATCGACTCATTCACACGCTCCCCACGAAGCCCAGCCCAACACCCGTGAGGAGCGCGGCAAGCGCCCAGACGCCCGCATATGCGGCCGCGCCCGGTGACTCGACCTGATGCAACGTCTGGGTGCCGGCGAGGTAGGTGCTGACGGCCGCGACGAGCATGACCGCTGCGGTCCGGCGGATCACCACCTTAGTCTTTGCCGTGTAACCCCAGGCCCTCCACCAGACCGTCTCGCCTAGCGTCGCCTCGACAGGGTCAAAGGCCGCGTTCTTGTCGTCCTCCATGACGTGTCCCGTCGTCGCAAAGGGCGCGAAGATGAAGGTGCTCGCGGCGACGCCGAAGATGGCTGTCACGGGAAGTACCGACACGAACGAGGCCGCATAAGCGGGCTCGACGGTGCTCAGGCCATGGAAGTAGAGCACCAGGGCGCGGGGCAGGAGGTACCGCGACGACAGGACCAGCACGACCGTGTAGATGCCCGTCGACAGAGCCGCCGTGTACAGCTGCGTGGCTGCGTCGAGGAGCTCGCGATTGGGCAGCCTGGCGGCGGCTGACGGCGTGTGGACGGCGGATAGCGGGCGCAGCAGGTAGAAGGGCGCGGCGGCGGAGACGACGTCGACGAGCAGAGCTGACAGGGCCGTCGAGGTGCTGACGCTGTAAAAGGTTGAGATCAGGTAGAACTGCCAACATCGATTAGGCTTCTGCGCGCTGCTGACAACGGAGAGAGCGGGGGAAACCAACGTGAGGGCCATGCGACAACAAGTCCAGCAAGGCAACATCCAAGCCATCCAACTTTCCAAACCACGCCAGCGCCAACTCGGTACTGTCAAGACATTAACACCACGGCCGTCTCAGGTTCGGATCCAAGACGGCACTCACACTCTCCAAGAAGACATCAAGGCAATCTCCTCCCACGTATCCTGGCTGCGACTAACGGTCCCCAGCTCGCCCTTTGTCACCTCGGCCAGCAGGCTGTACCCGAGGCTGGCCGTGACGAAGCTGAGGAGCGTCACCAGCGGGAACTGCAGCGCGACGGGCAGCGCGGAGCGGCGAATCGGCGGCGTCGTCGCCGGCTCTTCGGGCTGGGCCGGCACCGAAGCCAGCGCGTCGTCGGCGTCGGCGACGTTTCGTCGATGAGTCGGCATCTCGAGCGGCCAAAGGTTCGTGCGTTGCGTCGCGGGGTATAGTTTGGTCCGGTTGGCTATAGCACCCGTGAGGTTTTGGGCGAGTCTTGCTTTCGAAAATACGCTCCCAGGGCTGAAAGGAGTGATTGCGATATTCGATATTGGCGGGCGCGCGACAGATCAAACAAGTGGGATGGTGTTGCGACAAGAACGGACGCCACACAAGACAAAGGCTGAGATGGTCTCAAGGGCGGGACTGAAGTCTGGGTTGAGGCAGGAGTCTGGGGGGCGCTTGCATCGGGCGCGGGACAGCTTCAGTGGGGGAAACGCCAGTGGTGACGTCGGGAGCTGAAAGAGGTCGCTGGGGAAACGTTCAGCGGTCTCTCCAAACCTCCCCACTTCAACCTCAAGAAGTGGGCTGGAGCTCGAGGTTCCCACTCACGAAAAAAAAAGGACACCAGAAGGGTTTTTTTCTTTTTTTTCTTTTTCCTTTCCTTCGTCTCCCCCAGCCTTGATAAAATGATTTCTTCTCTCTCTCAAAAGCAGGATGGAATATTATTGAGCCCATCCTCTTCCTTCACTTCTATCTTCTTCCATCTCTCGTCTCATCGCTTCTAGTCTGGTGTGACCTCGTCTTTTCACGCCCGTTGGTGGCGTGCTTATCTCAACTCTATGCCATAACCATCCTGATATATACCATCATCAGCCTTGCCGTTGTCCTCCGGATGGCTACAGAACATGCAATCGTGCACACTTGCCTTCTGCATGCTCTTCATCAACCACCCTCTTCTCTTCATCCTCCCTTGTATCATCCCCTGCATCCTCGTCCCCCATTCCTGTCCACCGCCACCAACAAAGTCACATGTGAGACTCATGTCTTTCATTCATAATTTCCTTTCCATTTCATAGGTGGGTATTTATTCGGGCGTCCGCTCGACGCCTCTCCGGATCTTCACTTTAACCTCGTGGCGATGCAATCTCATCCGTTGCCCTCACAACTTGGACAACAGATGGGCCCTCCACTCTTCGGTGCTGAAAATCGGCAGCGGAGCTTGACCACCTCATACAGACACGATACATCGTGATTAACAAAAGAGACAGCGCCCGCCCATCCTTCGACATCATCCAATAAATCCAACTCCAGAGCCAACATGCCCGACCCGAAATATACTCCGTTCCAAACGTTATAAAAAAAAAAAAAAAAAAAAAGGGAAAAAACCCATGCCCAAGATGATGCTGATAATCAAGCTTTCACTCCTCCATGCGTCCGAAAACGCCGTCATCCTCCTCTTCGCTGCGGCCGCGCTCGCGCATGGCGAAATCATCATCGTCTACCGACGACTCGGCGCTATCTTCCATCTTGACATCTTCGCTGGGACGTCGCATCTCTCCCCGGGTGAAACTTTCGGGCTGGCGGCTGGGGAAGCTGTTAATGAAGCCCGCCGACGACAAAGAATTTGTTTGGTCGAGGTACTGCGCTGGTAGAGGGGGGACCGGGGGAGCATCCGCCGGCAAAGTTACGGTTCGAGATCCGTTGTTACTACCAAAACTGCAACTAAGCAGCTCAACTGCGGCTGCCAGGTCTCGATCGTCTTCGCCGGTCGCGTTCCGTCCCGATGAAGGTGGTCGGAACTCGTTGCTTGGCTGGCGGAAGTGTCCGAAGCCCGAGCCCATCGAAACGCTACCAGCGCCAAAGGAGTGGACGGACTGGTAGCTCCGAGAGAAGCCGCCGCCGCCGTGGCCGCCGAAGCCCTTGAACGAGAGACCGTCAATGTTGAATCCCTCGCCGGCTGGTGGCGGGGTCGTGTCGGCGGAGCTTTGGCGCTCGGTCGGGTCCGAGTATCCCGAGGCGGCGGGCGACAACGACTCCGGATCGCTAGGAAAGTCCTTGGCGGAATCGGGAGGCGTCGTCGCACTGTCCTTGGGGTTCCCGTTCATGGCAACCAGGACAGAAGCGGCCTCGAGCAGCTGAACTTGCTGGTGCTTCGAGATGAGTAACTTCGAGGTGAGGTTCCATTCGGGAGTGTGCTCCCACCTAACCGGCCAGTCAACAAATCTTGTTCACACAGTCACGCCATTTTTGTGCAAAGTCGAATACCAAGGCCACCGGGGACCGCCTAGACAAGAGAGGGATGGAATTGGGCATGATACGGCGGGAGGAGGGGTACGAACAGATGCTTGGTCAAGCAGCTGCTGTGCTTGTAACCCTTGCCACACTTCTCACAGCGGACCTCTACCCTGTTGCTCTTCTTGCCGTCCTTGGCGAGGGACTGACCATCGCTCGCGCGTCGAGTGCGAGCCTTCTGGACCTTGATGGCTCCCTCGTCAGCGGAGCCATCGTTTGTATCGTCGTCGATGGCACTCCCGTTGAGGCCTCGCTTGGCTTCGGGAATGGTCTTATTGTTCGGCAGGCTCGCGGGAGGGGAGGGGAGCCTATCGACAATGGCTGCTCGGGCGGCGGCGGACTTGGACATGGTGTGTCGGCGACCGTTGGAGATGGGGACCGCCGCGGACCGTTCGCTGTCCCGGAGAGCGGCGGCCAAGGCTGCCACGTTGGAACCCGGGTTGGTGACGGACTTGCGGCGGGTGACTCGGTGGTTCGCGTTCAGAGCTCCGGTGAGGAGGGAATGGGAGCTCGCTCTCGCGTGGGGTTGACGACCGGCCAGGCCCGACGAGGCACTCGACATCGGAGAGCGGTGCTGCGTCAATGGCCTCGAGGACTGCTGCATTTCCTGACAAAGGAGCAAAGGAGATCAGCACATCTGGGCCTTTGGGCAGAGTTGGGAGGCGGGCTGCCTGAGCACGGCACCAAGTCATGGGAGGACAAGGGTCGGGCTGGGCTGCCGCGGAATCATCATCGAGGGCGGCGGCGGCGTACTTTGGAAGAGGCCATTGTCCGTGATGTAGGATACGCTCGGGATTCGACGAGGCGGGAGTCGGTCGACCGCGGGTTTATGGTGTAGATTGGAAGCCGTGACTTGCTCTTTGCCGGACGATTCGTGGGTGATGTTGGAGGAAGGTATAAAAGTGGTGAGAGGTGAGGTCTCGCGAGGAGCGTAGTAAGTGGACGAGAAATAATATTTTGGGAGGAGCACCGAGCCGGGGTGTGTGTGGCACTGCGGGGGCGGGTGTAGCAAGCAGTCGACCAAACCTACTAGGCATGTACTGTACCTGGGTTGGTCTCGAGAGGGACGGGAGGGAGGGAGTGTCCTGCAAAGTTGAATTGACGCCTGTGCGATTATCGGGCCTCGAGGGGAAGGGGGGAGTCACTTTCGCTGGAGACGGCAAGGCCAGGTCAACTAACGGGGACGGGACAGACAGCCACTCCCACTACCACCGTATCTCGGCGAGCAAGTTCCCTCGCGATTGAGAAAAAAAAAAAAAAAAAAGGGCCGTTGGGGGGAACATCGAACCAGCGAACGAGGGGTGACTTGAGAGAGCCAAGGCCATGGGCCGGTTCCAACGCCTTCCACCAGGCGCCATTGCTCTGCTGGTGTTACGCTGCGACTCTCTGGGGGGGGTTCTGCACACACCAAGTACGAAGTACTTACTTCGCATTTGGAGAGACTGCCATTGACACCGGGCAGGTGGGGAGCGTGACTTGAGGATTATTGGTCCGCTGACATCCCGGGTCGATCACTGAGGTGCAGCAAAAAAGAGCGAAGCCTGTCGGGCAAGGGAGAGAAAGAAGAGAGGGCCAGAGCCCAAGGGGGGGAGGGGTGACTCTCAAACGCCATTCGATGTTGACATGGATGGTCGAGTGAAAGCCAAGGGGGGGTGTTTCCCTAGAAAAGATGCCCTGGGGTTAGTGAGCTGCCAGGATAGAGAAAAACCATCGAATGGGGCTTAGTTACGTCCCTCTGTGGTTGATTCAAGGGCCACGTCCACGCCATAATAATGCACTGTGGACAAAGCATTGGACAGGTACCTGGCAGAGGGCTGCACAGTTTCAGTGCTTTCCGGCGAGCGCCTCGTCGTGTTTGGCTCCAGCATTGCTGCATGTTCTGGAGGAGGGCCTCCGTCCTCGTTTCCAAACCGTGTGCTGGCCAGCGCCGCCTGCTTAACCAGAGATGGCGGCCTCGCACCATCTGTAGCACCGTCGTGCCTCCTCCTCCGTTCTAGCGATGAGTGCTGTGCCTGAGAGCCGGGAAGCAGGCAATTTTGTCCTAATGAGGATGGACTCAGGTACGAGGTGGTCGAAGGTTGGGGAAGTGCTCCCCGTCCTCCTGTTCGGATAAGCATGGTGGGAAGCCAAAGGGTCAACAAATCTGAGTCGTTCGTCGCAGCAAAGTCGTTCGTTGTCTGTTGACAATTGGCCTCGTCGTCTTTGCGATTCCTTCATTCTGGGCTGATCCGTCACCCGACTCGGACATGGACCTCTCTGTTGAGTGGTAGGCCTTTTGCTTCTGCCTCTGTTCCGAGACTGGTCCCGTGGCCAGACACCACAGTGCAGCGCAGAACCCGACCGGGCACCGCACGCGCGGGGCGGAGGGGGGGCCTCCATGAGATGCGAAGCCAGACGGGACCCCGGATCTGCCGAAGTTGTGCCCCCTTTCATCAAGGCCTCTCTGGCTTCTTTGCCCTCGCCCTCACCTCACACTGGGCGGGGGAGGCGAGCGGGAGAGAGAGCAAAGAGACGCTGGCTGCACTCTCACAGCGCAGCGGGAAGGGGGTGTTTCCCGATGAAACCAGAGAGACCAGGCACGGTAATAAATAGAAAGCGACCCACGCCCAGTCAGAGCGGACGAAACGAGACCGTGGTGCGCGTTTCCCTTTGCCAGCAGGGGCCGTTTTAACGACAATGGTGGCCGTACGCTACGAATGAATCAGTTCGTTGTCGTGTCAGTATCCGTATCATGATGAAAAGAAGCGATTTCTCTATGATGTTGGCATGGGAGGGGAAGAAAAAAAAAAAAACACAGGCAAATGTTTTGTCTCACCTCTGGCTGTCATTCCTCGGGAGGCTGCGTGTCTTGCTTCTTTTGCTCGGTTGACTCTCCCTGCATTCGGTTACTAAGCTTGCTCCCTGGTCGAGGGATAGGCGCGTGTTGCTTCGATCCTGTGACCGGGAATCGGAAATCCCAGACATTATTCGCAGATGTGAACGTCCATGCACAACGGTGCAAAATCCGTGCGTAGGTGTTGTGAACGAATGCCATGAATGAAAGAGCCGAAAGAGCCTCATGAAAGCTCCTTTTGTTTTGTTGGGGGTCGCGAGTGGGATGTCAACATGATCAAAAGCTGTTGGTTTGTCATATCGCGGCCGGGTCCCTTGTTTCTCGGTTGAGCATGCGAGAAGCCAGCTCCTTCCTCAAGAGAGGCCGGACGCATTCTAGATCCAGCCATACGTGTCCTGAGGAAGAAGGCCCTGGAAATGGAGAGAGAAAGAACCATCCATGTCGTTTACGCTTCCAGAGCCCACGTGTCGTGAAATGGAGCTTGTTGGGTTCTGCATGGGTTGATTGAACGCGTTCTGAAATGGAAGAAACCCTGCCCTGACAAAAGCCCTTGCGTGTAACTGTTATCCTCTTTATCCATCGCCCTGATCTGATCTGATCTGCTTCGTGCAAAATTCTTGCTGAAGCCATTGCCTTTGCTGGTACGCCTTTCCAGGATTCAATTGCCCAACGAATGCGACCCGGGGCATCAGCCGGGACTTCCAATGGCTTCGAATCCGTTCTGTGTCGTGCTGTGCTGCGTGCTGGTGAAGTTTGATTTTCCAAATGAGGCTGAGCGAGACCCTTCCCTCTCAGCACAGGGCGCACTGTGGACGGCCTCGACCTGGTTGTTTTCTAACATTGAGTTTTATGCCATGTACATACCGCACAGCACCCAACGCCCAAGTCGGCCGCATACCTAAAGTACGTTACTGCAACTCCAGCTCCGCGTCCTCTCACGTCGCCCGCCATGTCGCACTGCTGCTATGATGCCTCCCTCACAACAGCGTCCAATGTGTGCTGGCGTCCCCCTCAGTGGGCACGGTGTCCATTCATTGTGCATTCCATGTTTCCTTTGCCCACTTTATCCAAGGACGTGGCGTTAGCAATGGCAGGCTCTAAGCGGAAACCTGCCGTCCCAAACGGGTTAGCTGCATGCACCGCCTAGGGTGCGCTCGGAGGCCAACGGCTGGGGGTGGCCGTAGCGATAGCACAGTGTCAAAAGGAGAGCGGCCATCGGCCATCGAATTCCCCAACTGGCCCAAGGTGAGTCGTCAGCTGGGACGTGCCATGGCGGCCACCTTGGTTTTTGTCTGGACACAGGTCTCGACGAACCGATTTAGCTGCCACCGCAATTTTAACCTCCAAGCACGTCGAGACGGTCGAGCGGCTGCCGCTGGACGGCTGGGCCTCGACGGTTTTCCAGGGGCGTACGAAGTATATTCGTACATGCACACGCATTCGCGCAATGGAGGCGGTTAGGGCTGTGTTCTTCGCTCCGGATGCTGGGTCAAGAATCTCGATTTGCCTCCCAGTTCTTTTGTTGGGGCATCATCATTCTCATTTCATCGCATGCCGGGAGGATCTCACACGACTCTCATTCTCACGTCAGAGACCTATAGGTACGGGCAATTGCCAAATTGCGGCAAGGCACCTTTGCGAACAACGGCCACTGTCAGGCATTTCTGCCACTGACACCCGTCGGTGGTGGAACCTCGTTGGGGCCGTGACAGGAGACAAAAACGTTTGAGGCACGGTGAGGGGAGCTGTTGGCGCCAGTGGCAGCACACAACGAGCCGGGAGTTCTTGCGCCCGCGCGTTGGCGATGGAGAGAATAGGCTCCCAGCCTGTTCGTCCACCTGATGCGAATATTCGTACCTACTTACCCCTCTGCCGTCCTCGTGGTCACATGGATGCATCAAGATCGCATTGATGCAAGTCAGCCAGCGGGAACATGGGTGTTTCGGCGATACGACTTGAGAAGGGAAAGTTCACTGCGCTGGTTCTTGCCTTGACCGGAGGACCGAAGTTGGCTCCCGAAAAGGATTGAAGTGAAGAACGGAAGGAGGGCACAGAGACGGTAACCACTGCGCCTACCTATTGCGAGGGGAAGGCGTGACGATGGCTTGCCCGATGTAAACTTGTTCTCGCCCCGAAGTTGGGGAAGTGATGATTTCCCTCGGATTACCCCGAGTTCCGACTCTACCCTTCCTTGATCAGTGAGTCCTCGTTTTGTGGTCTGATACTCCTTCGGTCTTTCGGCACTTAAGGGCCAAGCACTGCTGCAAGGGAGGCTGATCTCAAGCTCGGGATTTGCATCAACGTTCCTGACTATCGCCTCGGAAGGTTCCCTCTTCAGAAAGCCGCTGGACGATCTGCCTTTGGGCGGCTGCGAACGCATCGACAGCCGGTGACAAGGCGTTTGGCACTTGGCAACATGTCCTCTGGTTGTCGGTAAATAACCTCGCCGCTCGGAAACGAAAATACTGAACAATTGTCAGGTAGACTCCAGTGGCAGACCCTCTGACCCGTCTTCCCTCGGAATTCGAAAACCAAGGACCGAATAATATCGACGTCATGACTTGTTCTTAAGCCCTAACCGCCCCGTTCCTGAATGCACTCCCTACCTTCACCCATCAGCTTCTATTTTGCTTCCAGGTTCCTTGATGCTTCCAGTCCACCCACGAATGGATGACGCTCCGTTCAAGGAAGCCAATGGAAAATTTTACATGGACACTCTGACTGGACAAGAATTCGAGTGAATATTTACAGTTCCGGGTAAGACACAATCCACATGGCGACTCTTTCACGGCCGTAAGCTTAGCTGACGAGACGAATCAAGACCGAATGACGTTCTCTCCACACGCCTCCAACCTTGATTGCGAATTTCCGATAGAGCCTGTCAAGATGCTCACACGGAGATACGAACAGTTACCTGCAGGTCGTAACTGAAAATCTGAAATGTTGGAAAAGCCCGCAACCTTTCGAGCGTCTCCTTCTTCGTCCTTCTGTACCCCTCGATTTCTCGCATTCAGGACGCATGCATCGGCCTCACGGCTGACGATCCGGGGTGCGCCGTCTCCCCAAGGCCCGCATTCCCACCTGGCCGTCCCAAGGCCTCAAATCCCAATTCGAGCTCTGCCAGCTCGAACGACATGGTCGGCTGAATGACAGTTGGGGCCGGGTGGATATTGGGTGTGGACTTTGAAGGAGGGCACGGGACTTGTCACACCCAAGAGGGCCAGAGGCTAAGGAAAGAAAGCCCTGAGCCCCATCGGGTAGCCATCGTGACTGACGAGAGACGCCGGAACTTTTTTTTTTTTTAATTTTTTAATTTTTTTTCATATCTTTTTCTCTCACTTCGTTCAGCCCACTTCTCTCGACTGGTATTACCTCACCAGAAGCCTTGACCGGAGAAGGGAGAATGCTGTTCACGGAGCAGCGGACAACAGGCCGCCTTCTGGAGTTGTTCCCCCGCTTTACTGAATATGCCATTATGCCTGTATAATGAATACCGAGAGTCGTTGCCATTGAGCATTGGTGGATCCTGGATGAAGGAGGTACTTGCACCCCACAGGGCCAAAGGGGTGTGTTCCGACCAGGATCCGGCGCTGTACCGAAAGGTACATTGCTGCCTCTGCCGCTGTCGAGAGCCAGACTGTGCGCGGGAGGTGTTCGGGCTTGCTCCAAACAGGACCGAGTGTTGGGCTGGAGCTGACGCTGGAATTGAGGAGAGGCTGTGCGAATGCTCCGTACCTGCATCAGCACAATACGGCTCGTCCACGTGGATTCATGGCAATGTTTCTCGGGGAAATTCCAGGGTGAGCCCCCTTCAGCTTCATGTTTGATGGAACCCGCCACTGCTTCCAGCTGTCTGGGTTGAGGCAGTCTCCCGAGATCAGCGACGCTTGTTGGTTTGGTTCACTGTGGTGGAGGGACCCTGCCACCGCAGCACCGGCGGGTACTGTAGCGCCCGGTTGAGCTTAGAGGCCGTGACGGCTTATCTCTGAGAAGACGGTCGTGGTTGAAGGCCTCTTCTCGATTGTTTCGAGAGGACCAACACCTGTGCTGGGGCCGTGGGTTAGCACGTTATCGGGCAAGATTATTCAGTCAGCTCGACGACTCTTGTCCGCCGCCTCTTGTCTGGCCCACAGCCGAGGGATGCATGTTTCCAGCAGTGGACGACTCACAGTGCCCGATCTCGGCGGCAGAGAGGCCTGGGCCCCCGATAAATTCCATCCGGAACTCTCACTGCGCAGATGATGAGACGAGACCGGCACATTCACCAAGATTGAACGAGGACTGCACGCACCAACCGCCACGGTCCACCGGAGAAGGAGAACCGTAACCGTGGCACCCATCAGCTCACGGGTGTTTCGATTCTCGCTGTTGGCGAGCTTCTCCTGCCGATGGCCTCTCAAGCTCACGCGAACAAACCTGGACCTGGTCAACAAGGCCGGACTGACTTGCATGGGCGGGCTTTGGAGCTACGGGCGGGCTTTTTGCTCCTCAATCTTGGGGCGCCTCTTTGGGGGACCGTCGATCTACCCCAGAAGCTTAATGGTGGTGGTAGTGGCAGTGGTGGTGGCACTGGTGGCCCGGTGTGGGCGCCCGCCAAGATTCTCATGCCCAAATGCCTTGACACACAGAAAAGATAGCATCTCCAGACGCGGACGAGTGCGGCCTTGGAAGACGAGACATTCCCCCACGGCTATCTGGTGGCGTCGAGGGAAAGGTCGAATGAGTGTCCCCGAGTGCTGTTATCGGCCAGTTTTCCCTTGCACGTGTGGCCTTGCTTCGACTTGTAACGAGCCTTGTCCCGCCATAAAAGAAACTAACCTTGACACGGCGCGCTGGTTTCTCCCACGTTTTCCCCTCCCGCATTATCATTGTTATCGTCAGGAACCCCCAGCGAAACCGAAGCAGAAAGAAAGCCCATCGCAGGCGGTGAAAAAAATGACGGCAGACCAGCAAGACGTGTACCGCAAGGTCGGCCGCGGAGGCGCTGGAAACTACTACGCCCCGACCAAGGCTGACGAGAAGTCGCAAGTGAATATCTCCTCCCCCTCCGCCATCACGTCGCCATAGCCGCCGTCGCCCTTGCCCCTTTTGATAGAACCAGCTCATCAGACCTGCTCACGCTCTTCACCGCTTAGGACCTCGAAGCCCAGAACCTGGGCACGACGGTGGCGCCCCCGCCCGACCGGTCGTCGGTCCACGTCCCGACGCGGGCCGGCCGCGGCGGCGCCGGCAACTACGTCGACCCGGCCAACATGCCCGACGCCCGGGAGCAGGAGGCCATGGCCGACCGGACCGCCGCCGCCGTCGCCGCCAGCCTCCGGCGGAACCACCAGGTCCGCGGCGGGTTGGGCGGTCGCGGCGGCGCGGGGAACTGGCAGGTCGACGACGAGGAGGAGCAGGGCCGCCGGAGGGCCGCCGCCGAGGAGGAGCACAAGGCGCGCGGCGAGGAGCTGGAGCGGAGCGTCAAGGACGCCGTCGAGAAGGGGCTGAAGATGCCCGACAAGGTGCACCACCATGATTCATGAGCCCACTGGACGAGGGTCGTGTTTTTTCCTTGTACGAGCGATGAAAGACTGTGTGTGAAAGTGTGTGTGAGCGGGAGAGGTCTGCTGGGCTGCAACAGAGCGAGGTATGCTCGTGCAAGGTCGAGGCTGAGAGGATGAGTCTTGCATGTCGGAATTTACTCGTTGAGCACTTCCAGCACATCTCTCCGCCAACACGGCATCTTGCGTATTCGTCAAGTTGGGGAAAGCAACAAATCCTTCCCATTATTATGCCCTTGAGTTTATCGTATTCAATACAGTAGCTCATCTCGGAATCAATACACACATTACAGTTCTGGCATACACATCATAACATAAATACAAGCTTAACGCAACATATCCCCTCTACCAAGCCAACCCATTCTATATCCTTCTATTAAACTCCCATGCATCTATGCAAACCCTCGAGGCATCTTCGCCTCGTGCGTCAGCCTAAACACGGCAGACGCCAGTTCGTCTTCCGCCATGACGTGCTCATCCGTCGGCAGATCAAGCAGCCCATAATCCGGATCGCACTCGGTCCCCGGCGCCGGAAGCGTGCCGTCTTGAAAATACGCCCGCACGTGGCGCGCGGTGCATGTCGAGGCGGCGGCAAGAGAGCAGTGCTGCAGTCCGACAATATTTTAGCAAAGGACGCCTTGAGGAACGGCGTGTACTTACGCCGTACGAGTTTTGCCGGAGGACTACGGACCCCGGGAAACGTGCCGAGTTGTCAATTGCGCTTTGGAGAGGCGTGACGTTGTCGGCGAGGTTGCCAATGAAGAGAATCGGATGGGCGGTTTCGCCCTTGATAGTTGCTGACGGCGCCAGATATTAGCAACAAGACTGCTTCGTTGTGCTTCCACTGAAGAGTCATCATACCTTCGTCAAACTCCCACTTGGGCCTCACAGTCTTGCCCAGACACAAGACGTGAAAGTAGAGGTTCACCGCGCCCGCCCACCGACTCGTCTTAATCATTCTCTTGATGTACTCGGAGAATTCCGCGGGGGTGTCGGAGACCTGCGAGTTGTCGGAGCACATGATTGCAGGAAAAGCATCGATCTCGGCCCCAGTCTCCTGCGGCAGCGTCGCGGGTGTTTCGCCCAGCGAGCAACTGTTGTTTGGTTCCTCGCCCCCCTCGTCACCATCTCGCACCATGTTCCAGTACGGGAGCCCATCGCCGCGCTCCAGTGCCTCATATACTCGGGCCATGCCAAGCAGCGTCCTTTGCGGACTGTAAAGCACCGTCTGCATCATCCGTTGCAGCTTCGTGTAGGTGACGACTTCTGGCAGCTCAGGGCCTGACGGGAGTGTCCACGCTGGTACGATGACGGGGGATATCTTGAGCTTTTCGAGCAAAGCTGCCCGACGGTTTAGGATGGCCTCTGGGGATTCAGCCCAGAGTGCGCACTTCTCCGAGCCAGCTTGGTGACAGGCCTTGTCGAATGCATCCAGGATTTTGTCCGTGTCGACGAGAAACCGGGTGTGATCAAGCTTGAACCAGTCGTGATAGTCGCAGTTTCCTATGGGTCGCATATTAGAACCCAGTAGCTTTTGGAGAAGCCAGTCGTGGGCGACTTACCGTCGCTCACCATTCTCTCTACCCTTTCGGGAAACAATGCCGCAAAGACGCCCCCCAAAACAGTTCCATAGCTAAAGCCCCAGTATCGAAGCTTTTCGTGGCCAGTCTTCTTGAGAATCTCGAGCAGATCACGAGCATGAGAAGGAGTGCTCAGATGGCTCATCAGGTTTGTATGTTCCATGGCGTCTTCGCAGGCACCCGAGTAGGCAACGGCACGAGAATACGCATCGTACTCCAAGCCAGGTCGTTCGTCGACGACGGGCGTTTCCTGAAGGGACCAGACCTTGCGCTTCTGGGAGGAGCCCCAACATTCGACTCTGGGGGTAGAGACGCCGACTAACGATGGGGTCAAGAAAGGCCTTCGAATGGCGTGAAATGGCATCACTCACCTCCTCGAGGATCCCAACTGATGATATCCTGAGAATTGATTAGACCTTCTATGTGCGTAAAACTTAGTATAAATGGTACTTACGTGGTTGTCACCAACGATGGTTTGAAGCAGGTGGCCGACCTCTCGAAGAAACTGCACTCCCGATCCTCCTGGGCCCTATGGCTCTGTCAGCTGCCATGGCGACCCCTTTCTGCCATTTCAGAGATGACTCACGCCGGGATTCACAAAGACGGGCGAAAACTTCTTGTCCGTCGACTTGGCAGCGAGTCTGAGGACTCCCAGGCGAACACTCTTGTTCCCGGCAGGCTCCAACCAATCCATTGGAACCTGATGAATGGATCAGCTCAGCATGCCGTGCAAGCTTCACGAACTGATCAATTGGTTCAACTCACGTCCAGTCTCGCACAGTCAAACTTGCCGTCGTAGCACTTTTCCCAAGCCAGGTCTCGACTCGGAGTGACCTGGGACGATGCACGTCAGCAACGGCCGCCAGGAATCCGTCAATCGGACCGCTTACATCATTCCAAGTCCATTGCCCTACCGGCTGCTTCTCTAAAAGCACTTGTCCGTCCGCGTGCAAGGGTCTCTGGTGGAAAAAGGCCACGACGGAAAGGGCCGCCAACAGGCCGAGCAGCGTCGTGGATACTCTCCTCCTTGAGGGAAGCTTCCCTTCAACGACGGATGTCTTCTCGTCCATGATGTATAGGCCTCTCCAAGAAGAAAAGAAGAGGGAAAAAGAAAAGGGACAAAAGGGCGAGCAACACACCGACTCAAGTAAGCGTGGTGTCTAGTGAGGCATGCGGGTTGTGACAGCCGGCGGGAAAAAGCAAATACACGGAAACGATATCGACGGGCAGATAGTCATCGGCCTGGGGGGTATCTGTGTGTATTTATCGCGGCGAGGTTTGGGCTGACTTGTATCACAGAGAGAGCGGTATGTGATATGACAATCAAGTAAATAAACAAACAAACAATGCAAAGGCAGAGAGGTCAGCCTCTCTTCACTTTTGAAAAGGAAGCAGCAATCGACAAATCCGGGGAAAGGGACCTTGGGGGAAGGCACGACGGGACACCGTAATTACATACATGCACACCCCTCCTCCTCCTCCAAAAAAGGCGCGGGCGAGGAATCTTGTTCACAAAATATTCTCATTCACCGATTGATAATTGGCCGTCCTCGCTTCCCTTGAGACATGCACCTGCAGGGCGCAATGATAAGCCTGGATCCCGCCCCCATTCCCCCATCGTCCTGCAGCCCACAAACCGGAAGCCCTTCGTTTTCTTCTCGTCCTCGCTGCTGGCACGGCACGGCACGGCTGAGAGGGTCTCGCATGATAGAGAAAATTGGGAGCGCAAAGATATGCTCGCGGGTGTCGCCGAGTCAGATGCTGCCCCTTCCATTTCACTTCCCGGGTGTTAGTCGTGTTTCTCAATCCCGCCTTATCAACACCCAGATGCTCCCCCCCCCCTCCAGCTTGGGCCCCTTACAAGCGTCCAACCAAGGACAAGGGATTTTTAAAGAGAAGAATGCTGGGTGGCCGGGGGGCAGGGGAGATCGTCACTCCCTCCATTCTTTTGGTTTTGGGGGCGGAGGGGGCTTCGTGCTTCGTGCTTCGTGCTGCTCTTTTTCCGAAATCTGACTTGTCCAGGTGACCCTGGCAAGCCGGCCTCCATTCCATCTTTGCGACATGGATGGCAATGATTACCAGCTTTAGGGGGGGAGGGGTTGGATTCCTTTCAGCGTGGCTCTTTTTTGGCTTCACCTCAATACCACGGAACCCTGCGTGGCCGAAAGGACCCTGCCTGACCGCAACTGCGAGCCGAAACTCTACGTCGCCCGTCACCAAAGAAATCTGAACCAAACTAAGAACCATACAAAGTGGTCAGCAGCCAGCCTCGTGTTTGAAATTACATGGACCCCTTTTTCATATTCATCTGTCTTATCGTAGAGCCACCGCCACGTCCAGATCAGTTCCTCACCACACACAAAGACACCACAAGACGCATCTCCAAACGAGGGGGGGCCACCTGACTGAAAGACCGCCGGTTGCTGGTGGATGGCCTTTGTCCACCCAATCACAACCTGCCCGCCGCTGCTAAATCACTCATCTATCCCCCTTCCTCCCCCCGGTGACGAGTTCGAGCCCGTCGTCACACCTCCCACTGCCCTCCGAGACTAAAAACGCACGACGAACGGGGGCTAGGCCATCTTGGACACGCGAGGAGCTTCTCCGTAGAGAAAGGCCTTCTCTATCTTGTTGCTTCGCTGGCTTGCTTGCTTGATTGCTTGCTTGCTCTTGCCATGTACAATGTAAGGCAGTCATCGTGCCGCAGTGTGCCGTACCGGAAGCTAGTATATCCCAACGCCCATGGTATGCCTCGAATCAAAACACCATAACGCCCAAGCCCCCGAATGCCCTTCTTCCCGGACATGTACGCTTTTCTTTTCCCTTTTATGCTTCGCGCGCTTTCGGCTCCAAAGTCGCTCGGGGAGGTCTCGACATCACTCGTCGTCCATGTCCATGTAGTCGACATCGCCGGCTTCATCGTCATCGTCGTCGTCGTTGTCGTCGTCGTCCATGCCGTCCTGGTCGACATGCTCGTCCTCGTCATCCACCTCGACCGCAATGGCAACGCGCTTCTTCTCGGCGCCAAACGCCTTGGTGCCCTCGCGCTCGGGCTCGATCTCGTTGATCTCCTCCTCGGTGAGACCCTCCTCGCGCAGGCGCCTCTTCTCGCTGCCGCGCAGGCGGGGCAGCAGGTGCTCGTTCTCGGCGACGAGCTTGCGGGCGGCCGCCAGTTCGCGCTCCTTCTTGCCCGCCATGCGCTTCTTGTAGAAGACGCGCTCGCGGCGGGACCGGATCTCCGACACGCGCTCCATGGCCTTGAGCGTCTTGTCCATGAGGTCGCGGTCGTAGCGCAGGGGGACGTTGCGGCGGGCCGCGAACTGGAGCGTCGAGTCGACCGTCATCTCCTTGCCCGCGGCCTTTCGGAACGCCTTTGTCCACTTGAGCTTGCGAGGGTTGCGCTTCATCTTGAACTGCACGGCAAGCCTTTCGTTAGCCATCTGTCCGTCCACCGCCCGTCTCGTCGTCCATCCTCCCTGTGATTGCCTGTAGACGTACGTTCTTGTGACATTTGCTGCGGCAGAATCTGAAGACGCGCGCATCGTTGCGAACAAAGGTGATGCCCTTGCTAGGGTATGCAGGGCGACTGCAAAAGTAACAGGTTTCGATTCTGAAGCAATTGGTCAGCCATTATCGGTTGAAGCTGAGAGGCAGCTCTGGTCTCCCAGGCACCTCCTCTCCTCCAGCATGGAAGGTGAATTTGACGCCTCGACGTCGCACTCTCCAGGAGACGCGCCTAGCCTCGCCGCATGCAAAAACTCACCTCATATTGTCGCTGTGGTGGTCTCCAAGACCAAAACTTTTGCGTTGCTTCGACTTCCGGCCCCGCTGGTGATACCGCACTTTTACGTCCTCTCAAGAAATTTTTGTTCGGCCACCCACCTTCGGTGGGTCCGCGCGCTATCGATAGGGCCCCGGCGAAACAAATTTTCCATTTTATCGCCTCCGGTCCGCGCCGGTGGGTGGCTTTGGCTTTAGGCCGGGAGGAAAACTTCAAGAACTCCCGAGTTGCCGTCAAGGATTCGGGTTTCCGACCAACCACCTTTCCCGCCCCTTCTGAATTGCTACGCAACTCCATATCGAACATGGCTTCCATCTTTGCCTGGGGCGCTGGTGCCGCCGCCGCGGCCTTCTTCGTAAGCCCCCTCCATCTGCGCATCTTGTTCTGCGCCAGTTTCTAACACTCAAATCGCAGGGCCGAGCCGGTCTCGTCGCATGGAGACGTTCGCGCGGGGGCGTCGGAGCCATGGGAAAGGCCTTCTACAAGGGCGGCTTCGAAACCAAGATGAACAAGAAGGAGGCTTCCCTCATCTTGTCCCTCAAGTAAGCCCCTTCTAACCAGAAGCCATAGTCATGGCATGCTAACACCACCCCAGCGAGCGATCCATTACCAAGGACAAGGTCCGAAAGGCCCACCGACAGCTCATGCTCCTGAACCATCCCGATCGAGGCGGCAGTCCCTACCTAGCGACAAAGGTCAACGAAGCAAAGGAGTTCTTAGACAAGCATAGCTGATCGAAGCCATGACCGGACAGCAGCTCGCCTAGGCGTCTTGCTGGCATGGTAGCTCAACGACTCTCGATCTCAAAGCATACGCGCTACGACATGCCAATGCACGGCCGATGTGACGACGTGGGATCAGCTCGCTGCCCGTGTATATTGTACACTACTTGTTTCCATAGCGATGGCGTTTTGCGGTTCATACGGAAGCCCCGAACAAAGGGCCAGGGGTTGGAATGAGTGCGCATCGAGCCATCAGGCTGAATCTTTGTATAAATCATATAGAATACAGGGGCTCTATTCGCCCGCTCTCTTCTCATCCTTTGCCTCTGCGCAATCGTCACTCTCGAATCCGGGCGCAACCCCCCCACGTTTAGCTGGCCTGGTTCTCCTTGCCGTTGGACTCGCCCTCGCGAATTTCCTCAAGCGCGATACCCAACATCGCACAGATGGTGTAGTACGCATCGTTGCCTGCATTGTGAAGATTCTTGCTTGGTATGTCCAAGTTCGCCAGCACCCTACCCAGTCCTCGTGGATTCGGCTCGTCCCGCCAGCCTTGAAACATGTCCTTGGTGTCAATCTGCCCAATGAGATTACTCAATGCGGTCAACTCGATTCCAAAGCCTGACATCCATTGAATATCTTGCTGAAGATCGTGGCCGACAAGGACGATAGAATTGGTGTTGTTGATGTGTGGGTTGAGAATGTTCATGACCTCCTGAGGAACGTCAGCTTTGAGTGGCATGATGCTTTCCCTAAGACATGTCAATACAATAATCGAAACGTAGAGGTCGCATTCTTACCCAAAATCGAAAGCGTCGGGACACCCAGCCACATATCGAGAATTCCTCAGTCCCGAGTACTCCTTGACCCTGAGATGGTGGCAGTCGATCAGAGTCCACCAGTTCTCACCGCGGGAACCGGGGCCGATCTCGCGAGTATCCTTGGTGCTGAGGATTGCGAACCCAATTTCGGAAACAGGGTTCGGGGGGCGTTCAATAGCTTCGATATCCACACACACAAAGACGATATCTTGAGCAAAGGGTTCTCCCTTGAGGCCCAGGTATGTTTGTGCACGTTCAAGCATCATTTTTCGCTCGACTTGCTTCATCTTGCTTCTTGCCTCCTTCTCCTTGCTGCTCTTTTTCCCCATCCCGGTCCTGAGAAGCTTTAGCTTTGCCTGCAAATCATCTTGCATTTGGACCGTCGCCGCATGGAAGCATTCAATGTCAGTATGATCGACGACAGGCCAAGGGCGAACGTCCAAAGAGGTCTCATCAGTGGATCTGCGGAGATATCGTGGTCTCGGTGTACCTCCTTGGCCAAATTTCATGAGAAACTTCTCCTGCGGCTGTTTATAGTTATCGCTGGGGATTTTCAGGGAAATTCCCAGCTCAACGTTGATCGTGTCGAGGAAGGCTTCAAATTGGCTGGTGGGAACGACGAGATACGGGTCTCGGACTGGTTCAGCTGGGTCGTGGATATAGAAACTGCATCAGTTAGCATCAATTTACGATTGTCAAAAGGCGTAACCAACAAGTCCCAGGTATTGCCCGACAAGATTTCGTCGAAAAACGGCTTCGCCTAGTAATATGTCAGTCAGAAAAAGTCGAATGCCTTGCGGTTTCATACGCACCAGAGGTTTGTTTGTCTTGCCAATGAAGTGATTGGGGTACTGCACCACGACCTTCCATGGGCAGAAAGTCGCTTCCTCGTCGAGTGGCTCTCCGACCCGGAAGGTCGAGCAGTCGAAGGCCTGTTCGTGTCGTAGAGCCCGCTGGCGCTGCTCCTCATCCTCACGCTGAGCTGCCCAACTGGATACTTCCGCGTAACCTGCGTTGATCGTGACACGAGGATGGCTGTCCTCTTGTTCACTCTCAGGCTCCACTGTCGGGTGAAAGGTCTGGTGCTCGAACTCCCGAAGCTGTACCCTCGTTTGCAGAATCTCTTCGAGCTGTTCTAGACGAGCTTTGAGAGAAGGCATCGTGAAGCTCGATTCGAGATGAGATGGTGAGATGACTTGTTGCGGAACGGGAGAAGACAGACGATAATGGAGGAAGAAAGGATTTTTCTCAACGTGAGTTTGTGGGAGGGGGAGAAGGGAGGAACAGCACGGGTAGAGGCAGGTGTGGTTGAGTCGAGCCTTCCTCGGTCACCACCGGCCAGCTGCAGGGAGGCGAGGGCTAACCTTAGGGGAAGCTGCACGGCGCCTTACGATTGGTTTCAGCCTTGACGAACGAAAACAAACTTCACGCTGTCTCATCAGGGAAAGAGATTAAACGGGTGCAAACGCGGCATGATTCACCTTCTTGAAACGCTCATTCGTGGAACTTGTGAGCCAAACAATGCTGGTTACCTAAGAAATCAGGCATAAAGACTGCAGCAAACGCCTCATTGATCCGCGTGTTCCATGGGAATATCTAATCTACCTACTGGGTAGGTACATGGCACAATACACCGTCCTATCTCGACTTGTAGAACTGGTTGACCGTTAGCATACCCATGGAGTCCGAGACTGGATTCATTCGTTTACTTACCTCGTCAGCCTCCTCTGGCGTGACATCCGACACTTCTGATTGCTTCTTATCAATCAGACCCAGCCTCGACCACCTCACTTTGAACCAGAAGTCTCGTCGGTCACCGCCTAGGGCACCCGAAAGCAGCTGCTTCTTCATATCTCGCACATACGTGTTGTACAACCCGGGCTCTTCCAGGTTGATGAGCTCCTCTCGCAGGACACCCATACACTCCAAAGCCCGGGAGTATTTACCATCGCCAAAGCTCTCCGTGATAAATGTGTTGATAATCGTGCCCATCTGCTTGGCAGCGTCTTCAATCTCGGAGACCTCTCTGGACACGGCGAGGGCTTGCTTGAAATAAGGAACTGCATTGTCGGGGTCAATTTCTTCCTTCTTCTCGTCGCCGAGGAGTGAGTCCACGTCGAGACCAGAGATGGGCTTGACTGTATCCTTTGCACGCTTGCCCTTGGCTTTCGGGGGGACTGTAACTGGTCAGCTTTTTACTGTTTGCGACTGCAGTGTGCAAGGCTTACCTTTCTTCACCTCAGCGACCTCAGTCAAAGCATCGATCTTGCTCTGAACTTTCTCGATCAAGTCATCGGGGGGTTGAGCAAAGCGGAGCAAGATGGATGGCGTCTCGGGGATGGGTTTTTCGGGGTGAATTGCTCGCGTCTTGACAGCGTGGTTGATGCGATGAATCAAAGGGTTATACGTCTCATCAATGGGGACGTAGTCGGCAGGATTCCTGTGAAATATGAGTAAGAGAAAGTAGGAATGTGATCAATCAACATACCCTTCGTCATCAATCCCATAGGTTGACAAATCCATTGCATCAACATAGTCGCTCATGGCATCATTGAGCTCGTCTGAAGGGAGAAAGCGATGCTTGGTGAGCGTCTGGCCGCTGACCGTGATGACTCGATCCAATGGAGGAAATTGGTAACTGCGAACGTCTTCGGCAAATGGCAACGGGACATCGTACAGACATTCCAGGCCTGGCTCAATCCCAGGAGCCAACAACACCAACAAAGGATCTTTGCCGTCTTTGGGAACGATGCGAGCCACAGCGTATGACTCGAGCTCCGAAAGAGCCCATGCCAGAGATGAAAGCGATGCTTCTGATTTCGTATCGGATTTCCGGGCCATAGTGACGCAGGCATCGCCCATGTTGAGGAAGGGCTCGTACTAAGCTGTCTTAGCAAGGGGGTCAAGAGGGGTATCGATTTCCTACCTTGGCAACGGGGACAAAGCCAACAATGGAAAAGCTCTTCACCGTCTCGATCTTGGTAATGTTGTGCTCCGACTCGCTAATATGCACAGCTGTGCGGCCATACTCGAATCCCTTGGCGAGGGAATCGAATTCGACATCCCGCTTGCCGCCCGGCGCATCAGGGTCGTTGACCTTGTAAGACCGGGCCTGTTTTACAGCCGAGAACTCGACACCTTCCATGGCATCTTCTTCCATTACTTCCTGGGAGCCTATGTCCTGGTCCGACTTGACCACGACGGTGCTCGCGGCAAGCGGGCGGGCGAGATGGGTCTTGAAATATCGCTCGACGTTAATCTTCATGGCGGCTGGGAACTTTTCCGGGTCTCCCAGAGTGAGGGCGCCGTCAAAGGTCTTGTAGGGCTTCACAGCCTTGACTCTGGGCATGTCAAGCTCGTCGATTGCTTCCGCGATGGTAGCAAAGATGCCATTCTCGCAGTCTTCAACGAGCGCCTTGAGGACCTTCTCGTTCTCTTCCTAAACATGTGTCAGCAATCCGTGTTTACCGATATCGGCGTCTCAAACCTTTGTTTCTGACTTGTCTTCTTCCTTGAAGCCATAATCTGGGTCATCGAAATCCACGCCCCTGGGTTGTTAGTGGGGACAATTAATGTCAATGAGAGTAACGTACAGGACCGTCAGTTGGATACCTGAATCATTCATCTTCTTAGAAATATCGCTGATTCCGTCCGCGTCAGTTGGACCCTGACCATCCGTGACGAGAACGATTTTGCGCTTCCACTTTTGCTTCTTGGTGAAGGTATCAATCATCTCAACAGCCACGACAATGGCTGAGATTGCATCGCCAAACTCGGCGTCATTCGGCTTGATCTTCCCTTGCAAGTCTCTCAGAGACGTCATGGTCATGGGGCCCAGCTGCTGAAACTCTGCGATGTTCTCGTATCCCTCGTCATCCTGAAGACAATTGCTCGTCTCGTCGCTTCTCAGGCCCAAAACTCCGACGCATAGCGTTTTGCGACTCGCGGCCACGATGTCGGTGATCTTGTCCCATACATATCGCATGCTCCAGTCGAGGTCGGATTCTTCGCGGCCGTTGTGCGACTGGGCCATGGATGAGCCCAGGTCCAAGATGAACACTGTCGCTTCTTTCTCGGCCATTTTGGAGGAGGGCGGTGGGATGGCAAACGAAGGCTGTGGAAGATGGCTGGGAAAAAAGAGCCTTGATTTCTTCAACCGGCGTGTCTGGCGTTTTTAAACGGATTTCAATCGGTGTTGTCTCTCATGTTGAATCCCAGTCGTCAATTAGGCAGAAGGCCCCATCAGCTGAAGCGTGAGACGAGTTACGCGAGTTGGTCGCGAGGTCATGTGACCCCCGTGCCTTCTCCGAATTGGCGAAAGGTCCGACGTCGACGTCACCTCATTCGGCAGAGCTGGATCTTCCTGGGGAGATTCCATTCGCTTCTTTGCATCGTTCCGTCTTCCTCAATTGCTGCCTCTCGTGCTTCTCATCGCCGATTGCGCATCATCTCGATACATCGCCGCAATGGAGAACACCGTCAAGGCCGTTGTGTTTTCGGTGGCTCCGTACCACATTATCTCGTAAGCGCCAAATACGCCGAATCGCTCTGGCAAAGGACAATCGCTCATCATCTCGCAGTTACGGGACCCTTCTTGGAACCACCTTCTTCCATGTCAGCGAGATGCACCATCCATGATGTCTCTGGCATTTTTCTGACAAGAAAACAGACATTCATCAATGGCATCACCATGATCAGGACCGTGGATCGCGCGGCCTTCTCGGCGATCCAGCAAAAGCTCTTCCCCATCTACTTCGGCATGCAGACGGCGCTGCCTGTTGTCCTCGCACTTACCTTTCCCGGAAATTCATTGATTGGCCTCTCCTCCGGTTACAAAGGGCTGCTCAGTGAGTTTGCCAGATGGCATTCTCTGGCCCCCATCGCCACCATGTTCCTGACGGGCATCGTCAACTACACCATTCTCCTTCCTTGGACGACCAATGTCATGAAGGCCAGGCGTGGCCAGGGTACGTGGATCCCATGTCTACTTCTAGAAAGCCCGGGCTGTGCTAATCCGACTACAGTCAAGAGAGACGGCAAGGAGTGGTATGCCGAGGGACCGCACTCTGACGAGATGAAGGCCTTGAACAAGCAATTTGGCATGGTGCACGGCATTTCGTCACTTCTCAACCTCACCACCTTCCTCGCCCTTGTCGCGTACGGTTTCACCTTGGGAGGCAGGGTCCTTTCCGTTGCCGACCTTGCTTAGGTAGCTACGTGCGGCTTTTGTGCCGGGGCAATCGGCTCAGCTTTGACTGATATATTCTCACCCGCACTACCGCTTCTGGCAGTCTGACTCAGTGAACCCGCTTGAACGGAAGAATGAATAGGATACCCACGAAAGGACAAATATAAAGACATCATTTTCCTAGGGTCTATGTCGTGTCTCGGTTGTTATTTGCTTCTTTGTTTACTTGAAGCTTCTGAGTTGGGCTACCACGCAAATGTCAGCAAACCCGTGAAGGCGATGGACGCGTACAAAATGCGAGATTACCCAGTCGAAAATAACAAGGAGCAACTCGCTAACGGATAAACGAGACTGAGATTTAACCACGCACCACTCAGATGTGATAACCCATTCACGGCAACGAATTGACTCTTTGTTCCTCAATTTTATGGTTGGCTGTATTGAAGGACTATATACAAGCGTCTGGGTGGATTGTCCCATCCAGTCCTTCAGTCAATCGTTCCCCCCTCAACCAGTGCCAGTCAACCCATGGCCTCGTTTTTGTCGTAGATTCATTATTCGTGCAACAGCGGGTATAACCTCCAAACTTGTTCAAATGCGCCGGCGAAATAAGAACATGCGGCCCCAGTCCAGGTTACGACTGGGCGGTCCAGCAGCGGACGGGCTGAATGCGGCGCGTTCTACCATTGCCTCTCGCGCGTCTGGTGGAAGGCGAGGAGGTCCTTCTTCGCGGCCTCGAACTCCCGGGCCCGTCGCTCCCTGAGCTGCTCCTCGTTGGCGGCGGCGGCGGCGGCGGGAGGCGCCTTGGCTCTCTCCGTGTTGGCGGCGATCTGGCCCTGGATGGTCCAGCGGCCGGGCTGGCGGCCCAGCAGCGTCTGGACGTCGACCTCTTGCGGGGGCTTGGGGTATTCGCGGTGGAGGGCGGGAAGGGGCCTGGAGCCGGTCTTGCACGTGTCGCAGGAGTCTTGGGGTCCGATGGCCGGCGTGGACGAAGGGGTGATTTCCGGCGTCGAGGACTTGCTGTCGATGGAGGCCGAGCCCGAGCTGGACTCGGAGCGGTTCATGGCAGGGGCGGACATGGTTATGAGTGATGGTGTTTTAAGAGTGTTTGTTTAATTTGATGAGGAGTGGTGGAAGGAAATGAGCAAAGGTCGGGAGAGGAGAGCGAGAAATTTATAGAAATGATAGGGCAAACAGGAGTGAAGAAGGGCCAGCCAGTCACAGGCTCTGCAATGCGGTCTGGCTCCTTGCAGGGTTTCGTTCCGGTTCGAGTGATGTGTCGTGTGTCCACCAGTCCACCTTCGGTGTAGGGATATTATGCAGCTCGAGAGTTGGAGGTGTGCAACGTGAAAGAGGCTCTTTGGGGGGGAGGGGGGATTTTGTGCTGAAGACAAAGCTCAACGGTTTTGTCTTGTCTCTTCACGAAGCAGGAACAAGCTTTTTCTTCGCGGCTCGTCGGGGTCCTTTTAAATTGGAATCAATTAGCGGCGGCTCGACAGCCTTTTACGCCTTCCAGTTCCCGCGGCTTCCCGATTTTATTTATTAGGCCCCCGGCCTGGTGTTTAGCTTCATTCTTCAGGGTCCCCCATCTCCACCGAAGTTTTGTCACTCGTACGGTCAACGGGCACATTCGGCTTGTGCGAGGAGTGAGTGAGTGTGTGTGTGTGTGTGTGTTGGCGGGCGGGCATATGGATATTCCTTCGCTGAGCAGGTCCTCTTCTCCAGACGGGAGAACGGAGAATGGCTCCTCAGCCCTTGAACCCCGTCACATGTGCTGATGAAATTTGTCTGCATAAAACGACCGACGCCGACATTTTTACATCTGACAGCACATCGGGCTAACATTGGAGGAGATGGATGCTAAAACGTCAGGCCTGGCATTACTCGCGACGTCTGATCCGCGGGCCAATCACGCTGGCGCCGTTGCAACCGCAGAATTGTTCTAGTCAGGTACGTACAGAAGGAGGATGGCAAGGCCGTCGCCACGCAATTGCCTCGTGTGCCGGGTTCAATGACCCGATGACTGAGCCTTCTCACAGGAGAGACCGTCTTGTAGTCGGCAGTTTCTGGGGTTCATGTGCAGTCAGCGGGGGAAACATGGGCTAACCACTGGCCTGGGATGCCTGGCGAAGCGGCTTACCCTGTAGTTGTCGGGTCATCTGATTTTGTTTCGTCCTGGTCTATCATCATTGCGTCTTTGTTTGCTGATGACTCTGACCCGTTGAGAAGTGTCGCCTCGTTTCTTGCAGCCCGTTCGCGCTGGTGTTTAGTCAAGGAGCGATTGATATTGCATGTATCCGTACAGTGAACCTCCGAGAAGCACCTCACTTTTTTATCCACAACATCTGCCTCAAATAAGCTCATGACTAAGCCTCGCCTTCGTTCCCAAGTCTTCACCGCGCTTCGTCTTCATCGCACAGTCTTGCGCATTCTCATAGACGACTTCCAAACCATTATTTTTCCATATCTGACACCATCAAGATGACTGTGACACCAAAATATCTCACCGGTGACCAGGCCGCAATCACCGACTTTATCGACAAGTTCGACGTGAGTGATTTAGTCGCTTGACTCAGTGTTCGTTCGACGCTCACATAACTGATAGACCTTTCTCTTTGACTGCGATGGTATGTCCTCTACAGCCGGTGGAAAGACGGAAACCTGACCGAATAGGCGTCCTATGGTCTGGCGATCACATGTTCGAGGGTGTCCCCGAGACCATTGCCATGCTCAGGTCAAAGGGGAAGAGAACCGTCTTCGTGACCAACAACTCGACAAAGTCACGCAGCGAGTACCTCAAGAAGCTCACCAACCTGGGCATCCCCTGCGAGGTCGACGACATCTTCGGCTCCAGCTACTCGGCCGCCATCTACATCGCCCGCATCCTCGAGTTCCCCGAGGGCAAGAGCAAGGTCTACGTCATCGGCGAGGCGGGCATTGAGGAGGAGCTGGCGTCCGAGGGCGTGCCCTGCCTCGGCGGGACGGACCCCGCGTACCGCCGAGACATCACGCCGGAGGACTTCAAGGCCATCGCCGACGGCTCCCTGCTCGACCCGGACGTCGGCGTGGTGCTGTGCGGGCTCGACTTCCACATCAACTACCTCAAGCTCGCCGTGGGCATGCACTACCTCAAGCGCGGCGCCGTCTTCCTCGCCACCAATGTCGATTCCACCCTGCCCATGCACCACGACTTCTTCCTCGGCGCCGGCTCCGTCCACGTGCCCCTCGTCAACGCCATTGGCAGGCAGCCCCTCGCCCTGGGCAAGCCCTCGCAGGCCATGATGGACGCCGTCGAGGGCAAGTTCCAGCTCGACCGCTCTCGGACCTGCATGATCGGCGACCGCCTGAACACGGACATCAAGTTTGGCATCGACGGGAAGCTGGGCGGGACTCTTCACGTCGCGACCGGCGTCAATCAGAAGGCGGACTGGGAAAAGGAGGACCCCATCGCCGTTCCCGCCTTTCACGCTGATAAGTTGAGCGATCTTAGATTGGGCGAATGATTAGAATTCGCAAACTTCTAGACTATGCCATAGAATATACCGGTCTTATCTCATTTACGCAGCGAGTGTTCCGGATGGAATTTATTGGCCCGGGAGCCGGCGCCGCTCGCTCGTCCTCGAAGGTCCCTAACCTCGTCCACACCGACTTCCTCGTCCCCGGAGACGTTGACTTCCCGACCTAAGAAGTCCGACCGTTTCCGATGTCTCTGACCTTCCTTTGAAAGCTGCTGCCGCCCCTGCTGACCTGCCTGTCCCTTCGAAGTCCCCGACGGTCTGACCTACTCTACCTAACCATCGTAGCAACTACCTAACCATCGTAGCAGCTACCTAATCATCGTAGCAACTACCTAACCGTCGTAGCTACTACCTAATCATCGTAGCAACCACCTAAGTAACCATCATAGCAACTACCCGTAACCATCGCGGCAACTACCTTATTAAAGGTACCTGCCTACCCACCAAGAGAATCGCGAGGCTTTGTGTTTTGAATCCTGTGTGGCCTCCTCTCTTGCGGGTCCGCGCTCCCTTCACGACATCACTGCCCATCATCTGTTTGTTCCAACACTGACCGAAGCGTAAGTAGTTTTATTACTTCCGGCACAGGCACAGTTCGAGCTCAATCAGGCAGCGGAGGCAGAGGGTCTGGGGCCCCAGCACTCGCTACACATCAACTCGAGTACATGCACTGTCCCCGTCCATAGAACTATCTCGGAAGCAGAGATGAAGAAGCTCCTCTATGAGGCTTCCTCCTTGGATGAGCCGGCCATTCTGGTAGCAAAGCATGGCTGTAAAAACATGTTCACCTTGGGCCTCGCAACTAACGTCATATCTATTACCCGGCAGCCTATAGACGGTATGCTGCTTTCATCGGAAGAATGGTGCATCGTAAGTCAGAAGAGAGATCGCGATAGCAATAGGCAACCCTTCTCTCAACCCTGTGACTCTGGAGCTGCTGTATGGGACAGCAAAGGCCGAATCGGTGCTATAATGACGGCCGGGAATAATACCTCGACTGGCGGAGGGCATGACGTTACATATGCTACCCCAATAGAATGGCCATTGGAGGACATTAGAGGGTATGGGTATAATGTTGAGCTGGTCAGAGGGGAACTGGAGTAGGGGTATAATTTGGTATTGGTTGTGCTGTTTGTTTTGAGTTGCGGAATCACACGGAGTAGACAGAAAAGTAATAGAACAAGATGACCCAAAACTGTTATCAGTCCCTTCCTGGGGCCACACCTCTTCACTCCCCTCCAAGGACCCCTTCGTTGTCCCCAGAACTGTGCTGCTCAGCTTGTCGTAGGTGCGCCCGTGTAACTACCTCCCTTAACTTATTCCCTATAACAATCAACAATGATTCACAAACTTTTACATACTAGGACCGGGGCCTGAGTTTGGAGGCTGCACCTGGGCTCCTGCAGAGTTCTCACACAAACCAGAGCCCAACGGAAGACGTCCCATTCTGAATCGTCTTGATAAGCGGCGCTGGACCCGCGCCATTATCAGTCTTCAGAAGATGCAATCGGTTGCTCCATCGCTTCACCCGTCGCCGCCGCGCCGCCCGTCGCATTCCGTCATCGCAACTCTTCGCTCTCCTCTCTCCTCTCCCGTCTCCTCTGGGGACGGCAAGGGGCCACCTGAAATCTTCCGCGCACCAACCAGCAAAGATGCCCGAGAAGCGGGGGCCAGCTAAATCTCAGAGGCAAAAGACAGTGTTCCGAAATCTGAGACTAGGTCTAGCACCGGTACACGAAAGGGCTCCAGGACCTGAAGAGGCGCGGGATTCTCTCAACCTCACCGCCGTAGAGCACATATTATGTCGGAGAGGAATTTCGAAGACGTTACTGAAGTTCTCGGAGAAGGGGCATACCGTTACCTGGACATGGTGGTGGCTGCACGAGCGATGAAGACCCGAGGGAACCTCCAGCAACTCTGGGAGCTTGCTGCAAGATCCTCAGACCGACCATGGAGCCTGGACATGGTTGCTGCCCAGGTCAAGCTCGGGCAGAGTTTGAGGGAACTGATTACGAGGATTCGGCTCCGACAGACCGAAGATAAGGGAGGGGAAGGTTTGGAGGATGCTTCTGGGAGCGAGTCTTCTGGGAACAAGTCCTCTGAGAATGGAACTGGTTGAGGTGTGAAGGTACGAATATGGTCCCAGGAGGCTTTTCTAGACCTCAACATATCCATACATATCGAGAAGTTATTAATTACGAAGGGGGACCATGTAGAGGTGTATCCAATTGTAGATCCCTACCCAAATGCGCATGTTGAAAGCCTATTGCAAATTGTCTTCCCCTGATATTTCTCGTAGAGTAATAATCGACTGTTAGTAGAAGCGGAACTTGAGAATCAATTCTGCTTCGTCTGCTTGAGCCCCTGACGCTTCGCCAACTCGCTGGTCCTAATGACCTTGGGAGTACGAGACCGAGTCCCATAGGCTCGGAACGAGGTGGGAAAGAACATGCCGACATTTCTCTGGTACAGCTCGTACTCTTCATATTTGTTGGCCGTGATGATCTCGGTGAGCCACGTGGAGCCCTGGAAGAGCAGCATCAGCGACGCCGAGCCAGCAAAAGTCCAGCTGAAGAGGTTGTTGGTCGCGAAGCAACTCCACTGGTAGAGGACGAACCAGATGAGCTGCTCCGCGAAGAAGTTGGGGTGCCTGCTGTACGCCCACAAGCCGCTGGCGTTGAAGCCCCGGTCGAGGTCGGCCTGCGTGAACCCCCCTTGTACCTTTCCGTCCTTCTTGTACTGTTGTTTGGCATTTTGGTATGCTGCAGATTCAATTAGTCGGTGCTATGCGCTCGGGGACGGCCTCGACATCTTACTCTGCTGCTGGCCGTCGCTGATGAACTCGCTGAGCACAAGAGCAAGCTCCACGACGAGATACGCGATATCGGCAGTCGTCACGTCCTTTTCGAATTGATTCGAGAGAAGAATGGCATATGCGGGGATGCCGGAGATGGCGAAGAGCAGGATGCTTTGTATGAAGGAGATGAATGTAACGTTCAAAATAAAGAAGGCGATGCCGGGAATCTTGGATTTGACAATTGCCCTATTTCGTAAGCCATCCGGATGTGCCGGCTTGAATAGATTGGCAGTCAACTTACCACCTATAATCCTCAGATCCGACCTGATATCCGCCTCGACGCCAGTAATTAAAGGTCAATCTGATCTACAGCGCGCTGTTAGACGACTAATTGAACACATGAGGAGGGACCTTACACTCCAGGCGGTACTAAATATTGCAACGAGATCAAGTCGCGAATGAGACACACCGGCAAGACGAGCCCAAGCAGCGAGGTGAAGGACGTAGAGGTTTGGGAGGATGCTCCACAACCGATCAATCTGTGACCAGTTTCGATTGACCTCGGAAACGACGAGGCAGAGGGCACCAAATACCAACGAGAGCCCAAAACCTGAGACGAGCGGATTCGTGTCGACGTAGAGCTGCTTCAGGCCGGACGGACTGGCAAGGTTGGCGAGGATCTGGTCTGGGAGGGCATAGAGCTGCGGGATGTAGGGTTCGACGGATTTGGAAAAGTCACCGCAGTCCTGGATGGACTTGAGGAGGGGGACGGCCATGATGAGAGGGTATAGATGCGAGTAGGACAGATGAGATGCGTGCTATTGGTAGTAGATATCCAAGAGAGGTGCTGTAGGATGTGTGTTTAGGTGTGGTTGTAAGGTCGAGACATGTTTGCTCCCAGTTCCGGCTCTTCCATGCCGTCGTCATCGATTATGCGACGAGGATGGAGCGGCATCCCTTGCGCCACGCTCGCGATCGTGTCCATGGATCCGATCATTGCAGGGAGCCGTCGCTGAAGCGATCGCCTGGCCAGCGGATGGAGCCGCTGTGGCTCGCCAACGACCCGCCCTGGCCCTTCTGAAGGCCGCTGGAGCGGTCCCGCTAGCGACAAGCGCCTCGTTTAATTTCACGGCTTCGTTGCTGCCAGGGTGAGGTTTCGAGTTTTCACATCCGCGACAGTGAAACTCGACGCTTCGGGAGTGTCAAGACAGAGGGAATGAAAGCTGAACAAGCATTGATCGAGACGTGCCAGAACTCCCGCCAATTGTTCACTTCGAGGGTCTGAAAATTATGTCATAAATTGAGGCTCAAGCGCGCACCTTCCTCCCCTCAGTTCACGTCTCCTCCTTCCCCAGATCGCGCCCGTTGCAAACTCGGTTTGAAAATATGCCTGAGGCCACCCGCTCGTGACCCGACACAGGACTTGAATTCGACAAAGATGCGAGTCTTGTGCGTGGCTGAGAAGCCTTCCATCTCAAAGGCTGTGGCCGGCCACCTCTCCGGAGGTTCCTACCAGACCGTGAGTTGGGCAACCTTGCAAAAATGGCTTCCGCTGACCACGACCCAATAGCACAACACGCGGAATCCGTACATCAAGAACTACGCCTTCGACTTCGACTTCGGCTCTCCGTACGGACAGTGCTCCGTTACCATGACTTGCGTCACAGGCCACTTGACCAACCTCGAATTCCCGTCTGAATACAAGAACTGGAGTCACCCACCGCCAGAGTCGCTCTTTAGGGCACCGGTGATCACGACTGTTCTCGATGTGAGGTGCGCAACACTTTGACACGTAGACCTGGACTGACGCCTCAAAGGACAAGAAGACGATTGCAAAGAACATCGAATCCCAGGCTCGATATGCCCGCCTCTTGGTCATCTGGACGGATTGCGATCGCGAAGGTGAACATATTGGCCACGAAATCGTCCAGGCTGCCCAAGTAGGGAATGCGAGCATCCAAGTTAAGCGGGCAAGGTTCAGCAACGTTGAACGAGCGTGCGTACTCCCTGAACTGTGCTCCTTGAATCTTCTATCTAACGGCGTGCCACAGCCATGTCTTGTCGGCAGCTCGAAGATTGGCCGAATTGGATGTGATGCAGGCCAACGCCGTTGCGACCAGGATCGAGCTGGACCTACGCATTGGCTACGCATTTACACGATACATCACAAACAGCTTGAGGCCATTGGGCGGGCCGATGGAAAACCTGACCCTCAGTTACGGTAAGTCCTTTTAAAAAAAGATGGGAGGCATCTGTTGACGAGATAGGATCGTGCCAATTCCCGACACTCGGATTTGTCGTGGACCGATATTTTCGCGTCAAGAACTTCGTCCCAGAACCTTTCTGGAGCCTAAAGATGATGCACAGCAAAGACGGCAAGAAAGTCAACTTCAATTGGCAACGCAATCGTCTGTTTGACCGGATGTCAACAGTCATTCTATATGAGAGGTGTCTCGCATCCAAAACAGCAACGGTGACCAAGGTGCAGGAGAAACCAACGCGAAAGTTCAAGCCGCTGCCTCTCACAACAGTTGAGCTGCAGAAAGCCGCGACACGGCTTCTGCGAATGACTGGCCAACAGGCCATGACCATTGCCGAGGGACTCTACAACAAAGGATTCATCAGCTATCCCAGGACAGAAACAGACCGATTCGACAGGGGCATCAACCTCAGAGCCCTCGTCCAGAAACAGACTCCGGATCAAAGATGGGGGCAGTACGCTCAAGCACTTACGGACGGGGGCTTTCAGCAGCCGAGGGAAGGCAGACACGATGACAAGGCGCATCCTCCCATCCATCCAATCACCTACGCGAGCCCGACCGTCCTAAATGCTGACGAGGGTCGACTCTATGAATACGTTGTTCGCCGGTTCCTGGCCTGCTGCTCCGAAGACGCCAAGGGCATGGCCACTGATATTGACATCAAGTATGGGGATGAAATCTTTAGCGCTCACGGAGTCATCGTCTCAGAGAGGAATTACCTCGAAGTCTACATATACGAGAACTGGAACAACACCGCTGAGCTCCCGCCCTTTACGGTGGGAGAACAGTTTACGCCGGCTGAGGCAATGATGGTGGAAGGGAAGACTTCACCTCCCGGATATCTCACCGAGGCGGATCTGATTGCTCTGATGGATGCCAATGGAATCGGCACCGATGCAACCATGGCCGAACACATCCAAAAGATTCAAGACCGAGAATATGTTGCGACCATTGAGCGATCGGGTCAGACGTCAGCGGAAAGCGAGGAGCCGGAAAATGCCCCGCCTGCAAGAGGAGGCCGAGGCCGGGGCGGACGGGGCGGTAGAGGTGGCCGAGGGCGTGGAGGGGCTTCGTCAGCCGGCAATCGGAGGGGGGGCGTGAAGGTTTTCGTGCCTACACAACTGGGAGTTGCCCTCATCCTGGGGTTTGATCGAATGAACTTTGAGACCAGTCTCGGCAAGCCATTTCTACGCAGAGAGATGGAACTGAAGATGAAGGCCATCTGCGAGGGTCGTACGACCAAGGCCGTGGTGTTGCGAGAAAGCATCGCCCAATATCGCCATGTATTCATGCAGACGCAAGAGAAACTCGACGTTTTGCGGGCGGTACGTTTCCACGAACAAGCCAGGCATCAAGTTACGCACACTGACATAAACATTAGGCTTGTCGCGAGTTTGTCTTTGCGCGACCTGGAGGTTGAACACGAATCGTTCGGTTGTCAGGGTTTCTGGACCCTTGGTCATGGCCACAAACACAATCAAAGTTGAACATTGTCGATATCACAGGATTGAATTGCCGACTCTGGACGTCGAGAATCCGTTGGAGCCGTACCTGCACGCCCCATGGCGAAGCGAGCGACTTTCCAAGGCCCGACGAGCGACATCATGGCTACGAGCCAATGGCCCAAAGCACACGTTTGATCCAGATGATGTGATTGAACATGGTGACGATTTGACTCGAAACATGGCGGCGGGAAATAGTTACTCAACACCCCTCTCAGTGGGGAGCACTCGAAGCGGGGTGGCTTTGGGCGACAGCATCGTCGCCATGTCCCTTGGTCAAGGACGAATCGAGGGTGCAAGGCGACGAGTAAAATGGCCTTGTGCGAGGCACGTCGGTCTCTCAGTTGGGGCAATGGACTCGCACCTCCTCCGCACCATGAGCCGGAGCGGGATAGACCGGAATCGGTCGAAGCAGGCCGGCTACTGATCCCCCGCAAGATGCGATTACCGTCTCCATGAGCGCAGCTGCCGCGGGGCAGCGGGAGTAGACGAGCGACAGAACGAACCAGTGGCGGTTTGGTTGACGAGTTGCTATCAATGCCCGAGCCCCCGTGGCCCCCATGGCCCCCCCCCCTCCCTCTCTCTGTGGCTGGCTGGGCCGGCAACCTAAAGTGTATGGAGAAATGTTGCCTTTCGACGACGGCCCACGATGCAGCGTGTTACAACGTGGGGTCGTGTCAATGGATGATGGGCCAAGCAGGGCTTGCGGCCGGAATCCTTGATACGACGATGCATCGAAGGCCATGTTTCGCACGTCCAGGCCTCCACCAGCCGTGGAAGAGAGCCCTGTTGAGCGACGACGCTGGACGCAAGGGCAATATGTCACTTCTCGGTCGAGCATCACGAGACCAATCAGAAGGGGGGCTACGAGGAACGTGATGGTTGCAGGCCGACTCGCCGGGGGGCAGCAAAGTCGCTGACAGGCACCTGAACTCGGGCACAGCGCATCGACGGGGGACGTGGAAAGAGGTGTGGGAGGTGTTGCGCGAATTTGGCCAGTGCCACTGGAACCTCGGGTTGAGGTTCATCAGGTACGAATACATTCTGGCAGCGGCCATTCACGCATGCGGACGACCATCCATCACGACGTGCTGCGTGCTGCAATCAGAACCCAATGCGCCTGTCGGGTTCCATACGGGCAGCGGCGGTGGGACGCCAACAGCGCAGAGAGGCGCGGCGATTGCGCTCGGGATAGCCACGGGATGCATTTGTCACGGGGACGCGCAAAGAGCACCGTCTTTATCAGCTGTGCCGAGAGTCTTTGTCAAGCGCAAGGCCGTGGGCGGTGGCAGATTAGGTCTGATGATGGCCTGGCTTCATTAGTCAAGTGAGCAAGCGAGCCCTACAAGACAATTTGGACATGATTCCCGTCTTCATTTTAGGGCTTGTTGTCATATGTCGCGGAGACGAACAACATCGGCGGGACCGGAGGTGAGTGTGCACACAATTCCAGGGGCCCGATGGACAATGGGAGGACGGTGCGGAAAGCCGAGGCCGGCACGGTACCACGGGAACAAAACAGGTACCCGTGAAGTCAAGGACATGCGGAAGGATAACTGCACACCCCTCCCCCTTTGTCGACATGTTCCTGGACCGTCTGGCAACGGGTGGCCTGGCACCCTGATGAATTTGGATTCTTGAGCAAAACGAATTGGTGGGTGATGCGAGGTCTGTCTCGGAGACGACTCCTTTGTTGACGGCGCCCCTGATGGCTCCCAGCGGTCTAGAAGGGCTCTGGAAATTGATATGAGATCCTTTCATCTTTCATCTGGCAGATGGCCAAGATGTTATTATTAGGGGGCCACCTCGATGGAAACGAACCCACCGGGGCCCGGGCTGCGATGCGGTACGGGTATGGGGATGAGAGATGCATGTCATGACGGAGGCCACGTTTCTGGGAACGTGATGAGTTGAGTTTTCGCCCAAGTTTTATGAATGAAGAATGTGCCATGTCTGGCCTGCTTCCGCCACGATGGAACCAAGTATCAAATCAGTTCAATGAGACCTGGCTTGGCGTTGAGAACCCAAGCCCATGGACGCCCCGCTGGCCAGACGGACGCTGAGGATGCTGAAGAAAAGGCGAACTGTGGGCGGAGGCGTTGGAGAGATGTCGAATGAATTTGCCATTCTGCAAAGTGTGGGCGCTAACAGATCCCCCGGACTGTGGCTCTGATGGGAAACCCTCTTGGTCTTGATTCTTGTGCAAACGACGAGGGCCACCCGTCATCAACACGAGGCCCAGTACGAGGCGCAATGACGACGTGAAGACGAGCAGTCGGGGCCGGTGGCCGGCATCCAAGCACGGGGACTCCATTTCGTTCCAGCATCGTCATCAGCACGGCGGTGGGTTTGACTCCACGATATCGCGGCAACCGCCTTGGGCCGTCCAAGCATCGAGCACGGCAACCGAGATGCGCCGGAGCCAAGAAGCTCCAGGGGAAGAGAGAGAATTTTTTTCGACCAGGAAGAAGCAAAATCAGCCAGACATTGAAATCAGTGAGAGGACGAGCCTCGCGGCGGACTCTGCGCTGGACGATAGCTGGTGAACTGGCAATTGTCTCGTTTCGCTTACCCGGGTAGCTCCCCCTAGGCCGTGCCCAGCAGAGCTGTGTTCCATCTCCTGGGCTACCGGCCCCATGCGGAAGAGCAGCCGGGGCAGCTGGCTCGGTGCACTGACATTGGAAGCAGCGTGGAAGGGCACGCAACGGGCACGCAAAAGGAGTTGTTGTTTTTGAAAGACGAAATAATGAGTGAGCCTTTCGCGATGAGAGACAGGTCTTCGGACTCGCGCATCCGGGCATCACCCATACCTCCACAATCCACAGACCCGAGGCGCCTGGGCAACGCCGGGTGGTGTCGCATTCTTCTGCCAGGCTTATCAGCAAGCCACTTGGAGGGCAGCTAGACCCACGCCCCCCCTTTTTGGGAGGTGATGAGGGACGTTGGGGGACCTCTCTCAGATGCCTGGGTGAAAGGATGGGATGAAAGACGGAGGGAAGGGGGGCGTGGGGTGAGTGCGTTCAAATGTATTTTGGTACTTCCCTAACCGCACGCCCTCCCTCATTCGCCCGCCTTCCAGCGCTGGAGCCTTGGAGTTGGAAGTGCTGCACCGCGAGCGCCTCCCCCCTTTGGCCCCCCCCCCCCGGGTTGCGCCTATCGCTTGGGCCCGGGGGAGTGTGTGTACGGACAAGGTGCTGGACTGCTGGGACGTGATGTACCTCGGGATACGTAAGGTACCTTCTCAGACTCACAAGGCTCAGGCTCACCTGCCCTGTCTGCGCCTGCCCTGTCTGCGCCTGCACTGGCCGCTTATACATTATTACTTGTATCCGACCTTCGCGGCTCCCGTTCCCTCCCCTTCCTCCTCCTCAAACAACAACCACGCCGCATAGGAAACACACATTCAGATCCAGAGTCATCTGTCACAGTCCAGATCATCGCGTCAAGCTTCTGCCAAGGCCCGCCATCACCATCGTTTTTCGCTCGCTTCTCAGCTTCACTGTTGCAAAGCGACCCGTCCCCGACAAGGCTTCTGAACAAAAGGTACGTATCGCCAAACCATGCGCGTTTGCTGCATGAGTCAACCGACTTCCTATATCGCTGCCCCTCCCCAACGACCCTTTCGTTTGCTGCCCGTTGATATAACGACGTTCCTCTCTCCCCTCTGCTCTCGCCCACCATCTTCAACATCGACATATTCATTCCTTAAGAGACAACACCCAACAAATCACCCAGTTGCTGACATTATCTCTCTCCCCCAAGACTCGTTCGGAAGCGATCCCTCAACCGAATACCGGTAATCATGGCTACCATGGCAGCGGCTGCCCGCGATATCCCCCAGGCCTCCTTGAGCCGAGACAACTTAACTGCTGTAGCGGCTCGGAGTGTCCCTGCGACTGTGACACGATCTCAACCCCTTCCTACTCCCCCCAACTCCATATCTCCCGCCCTCCCTCCTCACGGGCTCAAGGCGCAGCTCCAAAAGGCCAGGCTCGAGCCCATCGACTCGGACCTGGACCTCCAGGAATCCACCGATCGCCGGTCGGTCTCGCCTGCCCTCCTCGAGGCCTCGGGTGCCATCACCAGCTCCCTCCTCGCCAAATACCACCTGCCCGAGATCCTGCTCAATCACGGGCCCTTGGCCATCAGACACATCATGGGGTACCTGACCACGTCTGTTCCCGGCTTCTCGGGCATCCCCCCCACAAAGGCGCGGAGGCTGGTGGTCGGAGCGTTGGAAGGTCGGGGAGGAGAAGGAGGAAGATTGGACGGAGAGGTGGAATTTGAGAAAGTTGGATGGGGTCGATGGGATGCTCGTCAACGAGGGCAGCCGGCACGAATCCGCCGGGGAACGCCACCCTCGTCGTACGGCGCGGGAATTCCCATCGGCAAGACTGGCAGAGGCCAGGAGCGAAAGAGATTAACCGCGTCGAACGGTGGTGATTCGGTTCACTTCTCCCACGACGACCACGACGACATCTCCATGGAGGAGAACGAGGCTGACCGAATGTCCATGGACGGATCGGCGTCAGCCTCGTGCTCCGAGGCCCCGGACGATGACGTCGTCATGAATGACGATCCCGAGGACGTGACCGACGACGAAGACTGGGCAGCCGTGGGGGCTGCTGCACTTCGCGCCGAGTCATATCCCAACATGGCTGCGGCCCAGTCGGACCGCGTCTTCTTTACTTCTTCTGTATATACACCAGGCGGGCTCCGGTCGTTTTCCGCTGGCTCCGGCATGGCTCGTCCTCCTCCAGCAAACATCGACTTTTCGGCCTTGGCGGGCACCTCTGACGCACAGGAGCGGGAGGCCGTCGAGGCCCTGCTCCGTCTCGGTTCTGTATAATACCTCTTCTGCATGCGCGGCGTTTTTTGGGCTCAACGGTTTCGGGATTTGGGATGGCTGGTTGGCTGGGCCAAGGGAGGCCGTGTCGCCCATCATGATCGAGGCGGCGACCTCTGGATCATATCACTATCACGATGACACGGTTCTTCTCTGCACGATTTTTTTTTTTCTTTTCTTTTCGGCCCAATTTTCGGCTTTTCGATTATCGGAGTTTGGGACTCGGGGGCATCGTTCCTTGTTCGCCTGGATCATCTCCTTACGGCGGCAATGCTGGGTTAACTGGCCGATGATGCCGGTTATTCCTATTTGGCAACGTCGTTCGTACTGGGCCTCGTCTGGCGGAGCATCAAGGACTGGACACTTGGTTGTGGCACGTTGAGCCGAGACTCGGTCGCCTTTGCTCTTCCATGGGAGAATATTCGATTATTGGTGGCCTCATAAGTCCTACCTGCCAAGAGCACTTGCTCGCGGCGATTCAACAACCCCTTGACGGGGCAGGGCTGGACTCTTGAGTTGCGTCGTCGACCAGTTGCGGCATCTTTTCTTGCACATACCCGATTAACTCAGTTGGCTTCGAGCATCCACGACGACACCACCACCACCACTTCAACAACATTACCTGTGGGGGAATACCCGACGAGCTTGTCCGTCTCGGCCCATATTGGGCTCATTTTTTGATACCTTCTCGACTCTTTGATTTTAATATTGTTTGGGGCACTTCAGGGGCTATCGACGGCGGATTCGATATATAGAGGAGGGAGCATAGGTATTGGATTGGGCCTTGGATTGGCCCAGCAGGAACATGATAGGACATGACGGAGGATGATGGAATATTGAGGACGATGCCACGAGCTTCTCCTCGGGGTCTTTTCGTGCCACAGAGCACCAAGACGGACAAAAAAAGGAGTAAAAAAAGGATTGGGACATTGGAGGGATTAGGTAGCTTCCTGGTCATCGCCACTCACAAAGCCTTGCCAGCTCTGCAATGGAAGTCTTGATCTTTCCTTCCCACAAGCGGTTTTCGAATATGCAAGTGACGAGAGTTAGGGCTGTTGGGTTAGGGTTGGACAGATGAAGCGTTTGGTGGCAAAGGTCAGTTGCGGTGAAGCTGTTGGCGACGATTGGTTGGAGGCATGCAGAGAAGAGGAGAAATGACTGGATGTGGTTGAGCAGGCACGGGCTGGTCGTGTCGCTCGCTTCAGCGGCTTCTACCACGTCTTTCTTGGGCTTCTTTCTTGGGCTTCTCGACGTCTGGGTTGAGGGGAGTTGCAGAAGAGGGGTTTTGGCCCAAACGACTTGCGCTTGGGTCGATGATGCGGATGGTCATCATAAGTCGCCGCAGTCACGTGAAGCAGCACCTGATTGGAGGTGTAAAAGTACCTGTATCGAGTAATCGCAACCTCCTAGATAATCAATCGCCTTTACTTGTTAAGCGACCGGGGGATATTTGCCAGTCGCTTATAGTCCGCGCTGCGAGAACGCAACGGAGGGTTGCTTGGGAGTCGTGGGCGATTGCTTATCCGCCGTTGGACAATTCTCACAATCGGATCGAATCACCTCCCGTCGTCGTTCGAACTGGGCGATGACGCGGACGGTTTGCTTGGGGCCCTTTCTTCTTGCAGAGAGCCAAGTTCAAAGCATCCCTCGGTAGCCTGAGGAATGAGATGCTTGCAGCCTTGGCTTTTTTGCGCCAAGAAGAAAAAGCTTGACAGACAAGCTTAATTGGGAACTTGTCGGAAGAGCCAAGCAAATCTCCCTCCCGCCTCTCCCCCTGCTCTTGGGTGGTCTCTTTGTTCTCGCTCTTGTCCAGGCTTGGTTTCGGTAAAAGGCAAGTCTGACAAGGAAGATGCACTGCCGCACTGCTAAGAGGGGAATATATCTTGGCTTCTTGGCTGCGCGTCTTGGCCGATGCTTGGCTCTGGTGTGGCGTTTTTAAGGGGGGGGGGATAAAAGAAAAGGGTCAGTGAAGATGGGAGGGAGAAATGGGTTCGTGTTCTATCCGTACGGGCCAGATGACGACGGGGAAAAAACGGTGCTCGACTCGGGCGCGTTGGGACGAAACGGGGAGGAAGCGCACCGGTTCGTTTTGCATCGTCCAGACGAATTCAACCGAACGGAGGCTGGTGATGTCTCTCTTGCTCACCCCGTCATGCGTTACAGACGGCCGCGTGGTCTTCTTGGCGCGATATATTAATTACGGATCCCCCCTCAGCTTCACCCTCATCAGCGGACATGAAAACCAGAACGAGGGCCTCCTCCTCCCCCTCGAGCTCCGAGTCCCAAGCCCTCGGAGCCGTCGGAAGGGCGGGAGGGCCCCATGTGTGTTCCGCTGGGGCGGAGAGAGAGCCCGCGCGCTCCGTTCCATTACGTTTTGCATTTAAAAGCATTTTCAGGAATGACATGAGCTTGGATGAGATGAGGGAATGAAGGAATGTGGCTGTGGGTGTAAGAGAAGGGGAAAAAAAGGCTTGGCCGGCCGACAAAGTGACGCAATCTCCCAACTTGACACGTTTGGGCATTGGTTGTTATGAATCCGGGCTCCGAAAAATGCTCAAGCCTCTCCGCGTCTCATCACACCTTTTCCCATTTCAAGCCTTGGCGGAGCTGGTCTTGGCAAAAGAGAAAGAAAGAAAGAAAGAACTGGAGACTTTTGTGCCAAGACGCCATGGGGGCAGACGCCAAGATCAGAGGAGAAGGGGCCCCCGGGGACTCGAGAGAGAGGGCGCCAAGAAACTGGGGGTGGTCAGGCATACGCGCCGAGAAGCGTCCTCGTCTCGTGGTCGAAAGGGGGGGGCTTTTTGGCTTCTTGGCTTCTTGGCCGTATCTCTTGCTTGTTGGTGGCTTGACGGCCAAGAATGCTTGAGTCGTGTGGCAGCCCGTCTTGGCCAAGAGGCTAAAGGGAAGGTTAATCATTCACGTCAGCCCACGACTGTGACGGCGCATTTGCGGCCATGTCAGAATCACTCAGTTGAGACTGGAGAAGGCCGAGCGAAATGTCATCCATCCGATCCGGTAGCGGCAGCGGCAAGCGACATGGCCCCACTTGGGCATGCGAGGAGCATAAGAGATGCTTGGAGTTTTGCAGGACCTGCAACTTAGATCCTGCTGAAGACGGAGGTCGACGCATCAATGTCTCGACCGAACACGCAATGGGCTCGCAGCAGCCACGCACCGTGCCACAACTGCCAGAACCATGGCCCCGTGAAACCAGAAGGTCTACCATCCGGAATGGCTCAGGTGACGCTGGGCGGCCGAATAACAAGGCCAGAGAGGGGGCCAAATCGAAGGGCCAATCGAAGAAGCCCGATGAGGGGCAGTGCCCAGACTGCCAAGCCTTGGCGGTCTTGGCATTGTGCTCTGCGCCCTCGGCCTGGAGGTACCGGCGACGGAAGGAGACTCGCCCTCGCGCCGCAAGCCGGGGCGGCCCGGAGGTACCTCGCCAGGAAGGTACCTCGATATCGCTCGCCAAGAACGCCAAGACTGCCAAGACTTTCCGTTCGTTCTCACCCTCTCGCCCAGACTTTTGCGTAAATGTAAAGGGAGCTGTCGCCCCCAGAGCCTGAACGACGAGGCCCTTTCCTCTCTTCCATACATCTCCGACAGAATCGACCGCGAACCGTTGTGCCTTCTGAGCCGTGAGAGACTCGTCCGTCGTTGCCTTGTTTTCTTGCCCGCAATTCGCTTGCGCCCCGGCCACCGCCGCTCCTGCCCAAAAGTCCGATCCCGCGCCTGGCCCTTTACAAGCTATCGCACAGCGCCCGCCTCATTCGTCACCCGCCGTTCGCGCCCAAGCAAGGAGCTACCCTCCCGGTCTCGGCCAAACAGTTTCTCCGCCTCGCCCGCCATGTCTCCCTCGGACCAGCAACACCACCACCAGCCCCAGGCCCAGCCGCCGTCTCAGTCGCAATCTCAGTCCCAGTCGCAGTCGCATTCGCACCAGTCGACGACGCCTTCGTCGTCGGGCGATTCCAAGTCGGCCACCCCCGCCCCCAGCGCAGCTTCAAACACCTCCCAGAGCAGTGCCACGCCCTCTCACCCGCCCGACGAGACCCTCATCTGCCGCTGGAATGCCTGCAACCAAAAGTTTGGCACTCCCGAGCTGCTCTATGTAAGCCGAAGCCCCCGTGGCATCTCAACTGCGACGCGAGCTGACCCCTTCCCTAGGAGCACATCTGTGAGCGCCATGTTGGCCGCAAGAGCACCAACAACCTCAACCTGACTTGCCAGTGGAACTCGTGCCGTACCACGACGGTCAAGCGAGATCACATCACATCTCACATCCGCGTGCATGTGCCCCTGAAGCCTCACAAGTGTGAGTTCTGCGGCAAGTCGTTTAAGCGTCCCCAGGACCTGAAGAAGCATGTCAAGACCCATGCCGACGACTCGGTTCTGGTTCGCCCAAACCAGGATCCTCAGGGCGGAATCAACTACAGGCCACAACCTCCCAAGGGTAAGTTTCATCCCGTTTCTGATACCTCGCCATTGTCTAACACTCTCTTCCAGGACCTTCCAGCTACTATGATCACACAGGTCAGATGCGGCCCAACCCGAGCTACCAGCCTGCTCCCCCGCAAGGCGGCTACTACGCTCCTCAGCCCTCGACCAACTATGGCCTCTACTTTAACCAACCGCCCGTCAACAACGCCCGCACCGAGCATCTTGGCTACAGCGCCGCCAACACCGGGAGCTACGACCGCAAGCGCACCGCCATTGACGCGCTCAACGAGTTCTTCGGCGAGGCCAAGCGTCGCATGATCGATCCCTCGTCTTACAGCCAGATTGGCCGTTCTCTCACGCCTCTGCACGGCGCTCTTTCCATCCCCAACGGCCCCCTGACGGCCACGGAACCGTACATGCCCCAGCCAGCTGCCGCGGCGGTGGCTCACGCAGTCCCTGCTCCCAGCCAGAATCCCCTGGCCCAGCAATACTACCTGCCGATGCCCAATGCCCGGACCCAGAAGGACCTCATTAATATTGACAACCTTCTCGGCCAAATGCAGGATACCATCTACGAGAACTCGAGCCACGCCACGGCTGGCGTCCACATTCACAACGGTGATCACTTCGGCTACCGGGGCACTCCCTCGCCACCGAGTGCCCATCGTTCGCCCGGAGGCATCGCGGTGACGGCCGACAACTACCACTCGGTGTCTGCGGCCAGCATGGCTTCGCCCCTGACGGCCATCTCCTCCACCGGCACTCCTGCCGTCACGCCTCCATCCAGCGCCATGTCGTATACTTCGGGCCACTCTCCCAGCCCGTCTTCCTCGGCCATGTCTCCCCAGTCGCGTCACGGATCGACGGCATCCGGCCCCCTCATGTACCCGACCCTGCCGACCAGCCTTCCCGCCGTCAGCCAGGGCTTCGGCCACTCCACCACAACCACTCTCGGACCTAGCTTCGAGACCAACGAGCGCCGTCGCTACTCGGGCGGCATGCTTCAGCGAGCACGTGGCGGCCCTCTTCCCCGGCCGCACGAGGACGCCAGCGGCGCCGCCACGCCCAAGGGCAACGAGTCTGCGTTGTCGGTGGGATCGCCGTCGTCCGAGTCGGACGTCAGCGAGGCCACGCGTGAGCGAGACGAGCAGTACGACCGCTGGGTGGAGAACATGCGCCTCATCGAGACTCTGCGGGAGTACGTCCGAGGTCGCCTGGACCGCAAGGAGTTTGACCAAGAGCCGGAGCGCCGGCCGTCCAAGGGCGACGCCATGGAGGTTGACTCTCGGGCGCCTTCGAGCCCGTCGAGGGAACTGCCGCCCATCAGCGCCGCCCGGGAGGGCACGTCGCTGTATCCTGTTCTCCGCATGCCTGGTGCTTGATGTGGTTTCTTTATGAATGATTGGTTATTGAAACGGTGTAATTGTACGGTATTGGACTCTGATTGATTTGGGATTCGGTTGCCCAGAGAGGCACATGTTTCGGTTTCTTAGGTACTCATGTTTATACTCGGCTGTGACCGAGAATGATCTCGTGCACTTTGTACCTTGGCATGCTTATGAGGACGAGGACTTTTGCTACGAGGCGAGAAGATGATGTGTGGTGGATTGAGATGAAGTAAAAATGAATCACGCTGGTCTTGTTCAATCCCATTGCTTTGCTGCTTCTTTGAGGTGCTTCGCCGATTGACCCTCGTCAACAAAAACACCATACGATTGGGCCCGGTTAGCTCAATCGGTAGAGCGTGAGACTCTTACGAGTACACAACTCTGAAATTCATCTCAAGGTTGCGGGTTCGACCCCCGCATTGGGCTATTCCTATACAAACAAGGTGTTTCTTTTTTTGCAGGTTTGGTAATTTTTGGGGTTGGTTCTTCTGCTACGGGTGGCTGAGCTGTGGTGAGCATCATCATCAGTCAGGCAACCAACCACTCAACTCATTCACTGGCTTGGAACAAACAGGTGATTGGCAGCTATAATATCAGCCGGTCAGCGTGGACGAGACGTTATTCGAGACACGGTAAATTAGCTTTGCAGTGACGGAGAGCCGAGAGCTAACAGTTTGTGTCTCATATCGTACGTACCCTCATCATCTGATGGACAAGCGAGGGGGGTATGGTAGATAGATGACCCCGGGACCGACGGATTCGATGCACGGAATGAATTGAAATGTCGTGGGGTTCACGCGAGGAAACGGTCCTGGCAATAAGCAACAAAGGTCGACCTGAGGATCGAGCCGCAAAACCCATGCCCGGGCGTGTTTGAGGGATACGAGGGGGTCCCGCCGGGTGAGACTGTGTGGGATCAGAGCGTGGACACGAAGGGGGCGGTTCTCCGAGCTTGTTTCACACCTTGTTCGCCATGACGGAGAAACGAGACTCTGAGGAAAAGGCGTCGGGATCGCCCTTTGAGGGGGAGGCGACGATCCGAATGGTAAAGCGGCCTCGAGGAGGACACGGGAGCAAAGCAGGAAAAAATACGAGCGGGCTGTAGAAGGATCCCTGGGCCAACAATGGCCGTCTGAGAGGGATTTCCCAGGAGGTCGTTTGGGGTATATTGCATGCACAGTTTTGACTCTCGATGTCTTCTGCAAATATGGGATCAGGGGGGAGGGAGTGTGTGGTTACGGGCTTCACGCGGACGTTCCTTGGGTCGAGGTAACCTTGGGCGGTCCACACAATAACAAGTAACAAGGGAGTGGCGATGGATGGTCTTTGGCCGGGCGGTTTGATATATAAGGTTGGCGTGGTTGCTCGTTTCTTCTCGAGAGGTTTGGTTTGGACCTCAGTTACTCACCACACGGCAAAGCTTGTTTGAATCATCTCTTGACAGTTTTCCTTGAGGCCTCCACCGTTCGACTTAGACGCCTCCAAATCTCTACCCACCACCAAGATGCGCTTCCTCGCCGTCGCCTACGCCCTCGCGGCCATGTCCCCAACCATCCTCGCCGCCCCGGCCTCCTCCTCCTCCCTCTGCTGCTGCTGCGACATCTCGGCCAACCAAATCGCCTGCTCGGCCCGCGACCCGGACGAGGGGTGCTACTGCGCCGCCGTCGTCTGCCCGTCCGACGCGGCCACCGTCTTCCACACGTCCAGCACCGCCGTCGCCACGTCCACGTCGACGCCAACGGCCGAGCCCGAGAAGCGCGCTGCCACTGAAGAAGAAGAGGACGAGTAGTGCTGCTGCTGCTGCGACGCCCAGATCCTCGCCGCCGTGTGCCAGCCGCCCGGCCGGGACGGCACCTGCGTCTGCGCGCCCGTGGGGTGTCCGGCTGACGCGCCGACGCTGACTACCTCCCGGGCCGGGGCCACGGCCACGGGCGTGTGAGCCGCTCCAGCTCCCCGAGATCCAGACTACCTCTCCCCCCCCTCTCGGTCTCCACCGAACGCTCTAAAACCGGACACTCTAGAAGCATCTCGTAGCTTGGAATCGAGACGGGGACGAGGTGGCGCTTCGCGAGGCCCGGCGTGCGCAGTTCGATGATTGCGGCCAAAAACACGCGGGGCACCCGTTCCTATGTTAACCCAAAAGCCGAAAGATGTATGCTTCATCTAGCGCCTTTCCTGGTTGTTCTTCTTCTTCTTCTTTCTTCGCTTCGTGTACATACTTTTTAGACCAGGGCAACGGGGATAGTTAGGTACTAGGGAATGAATCCGGAAGTATATGGCTTGGGCGCCACCATTCCAATGAGTTTCGAGCGATGGCTTCTTGCTGTGAACTGGGAGTTTGGAGGGGAAAGTCATTGGTCGAGGTACAGTTGAGACTATTGGAAGTAATCACTGTATGTAGGCTGGTCTGCTCTGACTTCAAGACAGTAGCAACAACAACAAACACTTTGAAGAACAACTGCAGACCCTCCCCTCACTTACACCAACCCCCAAACAAACCCTCGCCCTCCGGCAACAATGCACCCCTCCAGCCTCCTCGCCGCCCTCGCCCCCCTCAGCGCCGCCGCCGCAATGCCGGCCTTCAAGTTCACGACGAGCCCGGCCAGCCAGTGCTGCTGCTGCGACACGACCGTCATGAAGAGGGTCTGCACCGCCATCGCCACCGATGCCACCTGCTACTGCATCGTGCCAAAGTGTCCCAAGAAGGGCACGCAGCTGGTCGACGTTCCCGTGTGAGCAGCGAGGTGAGAGGTGCAGAGAGTGTGTGAGGGCGTTCCGAGTTAGTCTTGCGAGGGAGGTGTTGGAGTGGGATGTTGGAGTGCTGACGTTGGAGGGGGCAGGAATAGACTACGGGCGCAATACGACTATTACGGGTGGCAGGGGTCTTTTCATCACTCTTATGAGGATACCACGGATACGGAAGGCTGAACCACTCGCTTTATAACTGGACATAGCAAGTTGGGAGTTGATGTATTTCATAGACTACTAGTAGACTTGGCGTATTGCCACAACCTGAATGAAGCACAAATACAGTACCTATTTACCTGCATGACATCTGTTTTATAGGGCTTAGTCGGCCTCAACTCGGCTAGGAGACTGCCATGCAGGTTTCCCAAGCTTGGCGTGGCTCTCGGTGATCCTTCCGGGGCTTATTACTCGTCGGCATTCACCTGGCGTCGAGTCTCGGGCGACAAGATGCTCGTGCCACAGTCCCAGCGACGTGCAACAAGCAAACACGGAGCATCTCACCAAGAGCAGCTTGCGAGGTTAGTCCAGTTGGATTCCGACAGGTCGGCCACTGAAACGTTGCCTGTTGTTACCCTTGGGGGCGTAAGAGAGAGAGAGAGAGCCCGCCCGTCGCGGCGTCTTGGATGCTGCAGGTCGCCGACGCCACAAACGAGGCGAGCCGTGACTCGCGTCTCGCTCGTTCTCCCATTTCGTCGAATGGGCCTTTGCATTCGCCGGGCGCCGAGGAAGCGAGACCCGGTCGCCAGCGTCTTATTGTCCCCGAGAGCCCGCTCCCAAAATCAGGTCCCCGATCCTAGCGCTGACCACTTCTTTCAACCGCACGCGCCGGACTCGCCATTGTCGTCGAGCTAGGGACATCTGGAAAAGACGCAGTCGGGGCAGGCAACCGGCTTCGAGCTTCGTGCTGCGTGCGGATGGCTTTGGCATGGAGGTGTCGAGAGGGAAGTTGGGGAGGCCGACAACTGTCTCGGCAGCCACGGCAAGGATCGTGACTTCCTTTGGGCACGACCTCTTCGAAATGGGAAGTAAGGGCCTGCCTTGTCCAGATCAAGAAGGAAAGAAGGAAGCCATGCTGACCATTGCTTCTCCACCCCACCTGCCTCCATCATCTTCAGCACCGGCATCGACATTGCCATGAACAGTCACGTCTGCGCGCCATGTAGAATCCTTCACTTTCCCGGTGTCTTCGTATCAGCCCTAGTTGAGGCTGACTCAACCCCTTAATCACTTCTTTCCGGTACTGGCATCTATCATATATCGCCTTCTCGTCTCAACTCCTTTGACTCGTCCCCCTAACGCTTCGTGGTCTGCCTAAGCTCGCACAATGGATCCTCCTCCTCCTCCTTCGGAAGATCACCTCGAGGACCATGTCTCGTCCGATGCTTGTCTCATCACAACTCCATTGCCACCTCCGACTACAAAGCGCCGCCGTACTGTGGCTTCTCTCGATGATTGTTGTCGAACCTGTAGACTACGCAAGGTGAAATGTACCGGCAATCCAGGAAACGGGCCTTGCACCAACTGTGCTAGACTTGAGCTCACCTGCGCTTTCAATGACTCCGACTCATCCTCACCTACTGTTGGTAAGATGCAACTCGGTCGGAGAGACAGATCCCCCGCTGCTCGTTGCTAACCCCATCGTAGGCAAAGTCACCCGAACCACCCCATCTCACATCCATACAGAAGCAGGCACAGTAAGGAAGCGTGCCCAGAGAGCATGTGGCCAGTGTCATTCACACAAGACGAAATGCTCAGGCGGCTTTCCCAAGTGCAAGAGGTGCGAGGCTGCCAATCTGCCCTGCGAGTACACTCAGGCCAAGCGGAATTTTACCAACGTTCGTGTGGGCTCCTCGGCATCGGAAGCCATTGATGCTCCCGCTTCCAACAGAGCTTCGAGCCCTTTGGAAACTAGCAGTATTTCGGTAAGCCAAAATGGGGGCAATCATGTCCTCGCCATTGATGTTACGTCTCTCACTGCCGAGTACGCAATTCGTCCGGTCTCGCTTGATTCCGTCCTAACCGAGAAGTAGAGAACTCTTATTTCGAAAGGACATCATCATGAAACATATGGATGCGTATTTTGAGTACATCTACTATATGCCATGCATGGGCTTCTTCCGGCGGAATATAGTCTATCAGGAGATCCAGGTATCTATCAGCTCTCTCTGATAGTTGCGCAATACTGATGAGAGTCGCAGGATGGCACGTTTCCTGCTGCAACTGCCGCGGCAATGTGCGCAGTTACGAGTCTCTTCGTCAACCCTTGTGAGGCCGGTCGAGTGTTTGCCATGAAATGCAGCGACGACATTGAGCTTTACGTTTTCCGGAGCATTTTCCGCTTCGACGAAGAAATCATGATTCTTTATGCTCTGAACTGTTACCACAACTTCCTTCACGGACATCTGGCCAAGGTCTGGCAATGTTTTGGAATCGCTACGAGACTCATGATCGGACTCCAAGTGAACTGGGACGTTCGCCCGCGAGATCGGTCTTTCGCGGCACAGGAGATGATGCGGCGCATTGTTTGGCAGCTCTATTACCTGGACCGTCTCCTGGCAGGTGGCTACGAGGAGTATATCATGTGTCGTGACGAGATCATGAAGATTCGCCTCCCATGCCGGGAAGAGGATTTCCAGGAGGATCGGCATGTGGTTGTTGAGCGGATGAATGAAAAGTCTGGCAAGAGCAAAGGAAACATGGGCATCCATGGATATCAACTGCGTCTCATCGATGTGAGGCATCGCATACTAGTGTGAGTATCTTCGTTCTAGCTCCGTCGTCACCAGACTGACAACAGACAGCTCCGCCAGAAAGATGAGCGGTGGGCAAGGCCCCAATAAGTCTCGCTTGGAGCCATCCAAAGTTATGGCCAACATCAACGGATTCCAGAGCGAACTCTCACAGATCAATGCATCGCTCCCAGACGACTTGAGACTCAACGACCACAACATCGCCCGTGCCATGGCATCAGAATATGCGACAGGCTACGTCTTCATTCTCACATGCCTAGCTTCTGCGCACATGGATCTCTACAGCTTCTGCTTGCCTGGTCTCAGAGAACAAGTTTCCGCCGACCTGCTCCGAAAGCTACCTCGCGAATTCGTCATCAAATCTCAGAAGCAGGCCGTGGCACATGCCCTGACACTGGCTCGGTTCTGCGACACGCTCCAACGCCGGCTTGAGGCTGAAGCACGCACCGGCAGGCCGAGGCTAGTTGGGTGCTCGTCCATGGTCAAATTCACGACGCAATGCCTCCGAGTCCTTCTGACCGCCCTACAGCATACTCTCTACCAAGATCTGGCGGATCACACGACGGCGCCGATTTGGAGAAGCGAAGCTGCCGATGAAGCTCATATCCGGGGGCTGATTGACAGTCTCCTCAAAATTAGCAGGTCGTGGTGTCAGATTATTCCCCGGAACCAGCAGACGGTAGGCCGCCCACACTCTCGCGAAGTCCCAATCTGATAAGATTCCCAGTACGAGCGCAACAAGGCGGCAGTCGAGCAGTTCTACAAGACGCGCAAGTACGCCGACCAGAAACCCCTGAGCCCGCTCCCCAAGACCAAGACCACGGGCGCCATTCGATTGCCCGGCCCGCAGCACATTCTCGAAACCGCCTTCGTGTCGCCCGTCGAAGAGGCGCGGACGAGGCCGACCAACCCAGCCATTGACGCCGCGCAGTGGTTCGGCGTTCCCAAGCCCGAAGCCGAGCCGATGCATGAAGGGGGCTTCGACGCAGAGTACGGGCCGCCCGGTCTGCCCATGTTTCTCGCCGAGGCTCAGGGCGTCAAGCCCACGCCGACTGACGATGTCGACACGTTTGACGCGACCGACGACCTGTTGCTCATCTCGAACAAGATGATGCAGATGCCCGCCTTCGGCGATTTCGTCGTGTCGGACAAGCCGCTTCAGACGGCATCGGATGCGCCGTCAGGCCCGTCTTTTAGAAACGCAGAATCCACGGGCATCTTCAAACCTCCTGCCCAAGCTCCGACTTGGAACGGGGAAGAGTCAAGACGCGAGCAATGAGAGCAGGATACGAGCGAATATGCCCCGAAAGTCGGCAGCGACTCAAAATAGACACACGCGCGGGCATCCTACTGGACAGCTATCAATAGACGTTGCATATTTGGCCGTTGATTAAATTGTGTGAAACGAATAGGCGATTGGATGGGTGTTTACATGCACAAGGATCAGCGCCAGCAAGGTTAATCTACTTGAATGCAGGCCCGGTGGATCATCGAACGCATTGAGTTTCAAGACGACGAGCTCTGATGCATCGTCACGTCAACTGCAGAATCAAGACATGGCAACAGTCGGGTGCAACGTCAACTTCCACGCCTACCTGGGGCGCCCGTCAGAGGACAACACACATGAAAAGCAAAGTTGCAAGGGCAATCAAGTCGTAAAAAGCACAAAAAGGCTTCAAGTAAGAAATTATACACTATCGAATATAGACGGAGCTATACACACGGGTGCTCCCATGTGTCGTGTCCCCAGATTGGTCCCCACGACACATGGCAAAATATGTACGGTGAGATGTGACGAGGAGGCCAATCCACCTCGGGGGCTCTCTGCCTGCCCAGGCTCCAGCTACCACGGAAGAGGTCAAGGTCCCCCCGCCTTTCGTCCCGACAATCGACGTCCCAGTCGGGGGCCACGCAGTGAAACTCCTCAATAGCTCTTCCCTCCCGCGCACTTCCAGGGGACCTTGACTTCCGTGGTAGCTGTTTTCGACGTTACGAGTCGGGTGTTTGGGATGGGGGGGCAGGGCCGTTGAGAGGTGAGGGGAAGACGGCCGTTGATAGATGGCAATGCGAAATTAAAGCCGCAGCATAATGGGTATATATAACGGGTCGTGAAAAAGGTCTTCTGGTGGCCCCCTTTCGGGAATGTGCGACGAAAGGGGGTGTGCACCAGGCTTTGATGGACGTTTGAGGTTTTGATGTGAAAAAGTCCCACAGGAGAGCCGAGGCTCTGGGGTTGTCATGACAGGTCGTCTAGACGGTGTCGAGAAAGCATCGCCTGCGACGACGGGGAGAGAGGGAGTGTGAGAATGAGAGAATGGGGGGCGTTGCAGGACGTCACTTATTGGAATTGGGAACGGTCCTTCTCCTTGAGGCCACCGATCTGGTTCATGTCAATCGAGTAGAACTGACCCTTGGCCTCCTTCTCGTAAGCGGGCAGCTGCTCGTCGTGCATGGGCTCCAGGCCGACTGTAGAGTTGTCGCCAACGCGAACGACAAGAACCCGGCCGCTCTTGGGGCGTCCCTGGTCGTCCTGCTCGTCGGGGAAGGTGATGTGAATCTCAGGGACGTTATCGGGAGAGTGAGGGGGCGAGTTGGGGTTGGCGAGCATGGGGTGGTTGTCGCGGTTGATGACGAGGATGCTGGAGCGGCCGTTGTGCTTGGTCTCAATGGTGAGACCGCGGTGGTTGTTGCCGTACTGCTTGGTGTCGTAGTACGACGGAAGACCGTCGTCTTCGTCGTCCAAGGTCTTGGCTCGCATCATCTGCAGGCGGCGAGCGCGACGGAAGAAGAAGAGGATGGAGGTGAGAATGAGGGCGAGAAAGACGATGCCGAGCACGACAAGCATGAGGTTAATCATGTGGTCGGAGCCATCGTCGGCGGGCTTGTCGGTATCCCGAGCGATCAAACGCTGAATCGAAGGCATGGTGGATTCGAGGGTGTTTTCGTGAGAGAAGGGTAGGTTGTCGTTACGTCAAAATCAAGGGTTGCTCTAGTACGGCGGATAATGAATGGAAAGGATCCAACGTCTATTATTCGGGAAGCCATGTTAGTCCATCGTCGAGGCGGGATTTCAAGTTTCCACAGGCTGTGGCGGCTATCATGGTGCCGAGGGGAGATGGTGAGGGGAGGAATGCATTGTCCAATGTCTTGTCAGAGTCGATTCCCCTCAAAGGGAAGCAACCACACCAAAGCCTTGGATTCATGCCGGGCCGTGTCGCAGGACAAAGGCGGGCGTACATAAAGAAAATGGAGGAGGCGGGAATTTGGACCGGCACGTACGTCAGGGAGGAATATCGCCAATAGTTTTTGTCGGTTGAATAACTGGCAAGGTTGGGTGGTGACACGGGATGGAATTCGTTAAAAAGCGAGGGGTTGGTGGTGTTGAGGCAAAGGGAGGGTTGGGGTCGTTACGGATTGGACTGTCGGAAAGACCGGACGGATCACAGCTGAAAGAGTGAAGCTGATGATGCCAAGGGGAAGCGAGTGAAGAAAGATGTACAAGGAGCAAAAACGATGCCTTTGGTTCGGGATCACGAAGGCCCTGGGTCGTGATGGTTGAAGAGAAGAAGAGCAGGAGTAAAAGACTCGTCGGGCCCGGGGGGGAGGAGGTAGAAAAAACCGCCCAGGGCTGGACGAACCGGGGGTGCAGGGATGGAGGAGATTGGGGGCTCCAGGGCGGGAAATGAGGCTTCGACGGCGCTGGAGGGCAGGGGCTTCAACGGTGAAGAAGGGGGGGCAGTTGGGGCCAGTTGGGGCTAGTTGGGGCTGGTTTAGGGGGAGGCCACGGTCGAGCGTTCGTTTTGGGCATCGGCTCTCGAGCCGACTGAGGTTCCTCTCAGGGGCAGGGGACTTGGGATTGGTCGCGAGAAGCAGTCTTGTCGCCGGCTGTGCAGTGGAGCCGGGCTCGGCCAATGGAATGCGCCGACCACAGCGAGCGCGACGCCGTTTCTCGTGATTCCCCTGCCAAGGGCCTCGCGAGGATCCATCCGGGTGGAGTGGTTGTGTGCGTTGACGACGACGGATGTCACTCGCGTGGAAGCAAGAAGGAAGAAAAAAGTCCATGATGGATTGAGCAAAGTGCTTTTGGTTGGACGCCATCTGCTGATTGAGGCGTTCGGCGGGAGTGACGAGGGCCAAGCGACGAGAACCGCAGCCTGCAGCAGGAGGCCCTTGGTTGGACCTGGGCATGCATCAAGAATGCGCGCGCGTGCGAGGTGATGTGATGGCTGCTACGGAGTACTCGCAGCGTGCATTGCATTGGCTGGTTTGCAGACCAATCCAGTCTGGACAACAACAAACAATGGACCTTGGCAGCTTCCCTTTCAAGCGCCTTTATTTCGTGCTTCTAAGCATTCCACCCACCTGACGGATTCCATTGTGCTGACACCAGCGAGCGGTCCCGGCCCAGTTCGTGCTGACGGGATGGGTGTTGTTTTCTATTTTGGACACGGCTCCGTCGGTGCTCGGTCGAGCACGACTCACGCAGGCATGGCAGAGGGCATAATGACCAACTCTGGAATATGGCGCATTAAAGGTGATTTCTGCTCACAAATGCAACCCTCTCTCCTCCGTACCTGCATGCAGACGGCTTGTGCCTGCATTGCCATTGCCACGACCCCATGTCCGTGCCCATGCTCGTGCCTGCCCGTGCCCACGATCCACGTCGATCCCTGTCTCGAGGGCAGACGAGGGCAGGCGAGGCCGCTGCTCCTTCTCCAGTCCTCGCCTCACTGATTGATCAACCTCCGTGGCAGGAGCAATCACGCAACAACTGCTGTATCTTGTTCTGACAAGTCAGAATGTCGCATTTGCTCATCTCGCCTTGAATGCTCTCAACCATGCAGTAGCATGCAGTTCCAGCCATTCATCACTCCTGACTTTCTCGCTTCCAAGTCCTCACTTGCCACCTTGTTCGTACAAAGACCTCTTCTACCTACTACTCATCGCGAGACTCACTCGCCGGCCTCACCTCTCTTCGTCAGATCCACACCCTCCTCCTATCCGCACAACGCCGGCTGTCCGTCGTCATCAGGACAGTGGCTCAGTCGTACCGCCAGGACCAGCCTCTGTGCCAAACAGACATCTCCGCAAATGCAAGGCCAAGTGGCCGCCTGCTTATCGACAAATGCTTCTCTCCTTGCCTCCTAGTGACCCCGCTTCGGCTCTTCCTTCTTCCGTCCTTGATGGGAAGCTGAGCCTCTCGAGCACAGCATCGCCAGCACATACTCCACAGGAACAACTGGCAACTTTTCTGCAGAGCATCCGACAGTTCGCCTTGCCGCTGCTCCGAAATGCACTCATTGCTCTTTGCACTCTGATCTGATCCTAGACTCCCCGTCAACACCACATTTTTCCCCTCCGTGGCCACATTGGTCTCGACCGAGAAGTCTCAATCTGCCCATCGTCACCAGATTCATCCATTTGCCCCGAGACTCATGACATTTTTGCCCATTTCCTCGCGACCTTTCTCTCCGTCGTTCAAAGTCGCTACCTTTGTTGAACACATCCTGTTCAGGCAACTCGCGTGACTGATGATGGCCTCATTGTCCGAAAACACACGTAGTCCTGTGTTTGCTTCCCTTCTTTCGGGCTTACTTGGTTTTGGTGACTCGACTTGATCTTATGCATCTGTGGTGCTGCTTCTTCAGCCCACACAACCTGTCAAACATGGCGACTCGGTCGTCTGATCCAAGCGGATCGCACAAACTGTCGTACAATGAACCTCCAGAGTCATGCTCAGACTCGGCAGTGAACCTCGTCTCAAACAACGCCAGCGCCTTCTCAACTGCCGAGAGACTTAACTCTATCTCAAGGCAATGACCATGTGGCAGAGGCCCAAAGACCTCGGGGGTCCAAGTCATGAGACTATGTGTCATCGGCAAAGTCATCACGTCGCCCATACCGAGGCATGCCATGATATAGACCCTTCCACTCGAGCGCCGTCGCCGCATATTGGGATGACAGTCAATCATTCAAGGATCTTAGTCGCAAGCGCGAAAACCCCGATCATTGTCATTGAGACCAGGAGGTCAATAAGAACAGTCACCATGTCCTTGTGTCGACTCCAGGGCAAATATTTCAAAGGGTAAGCTAGGCCAAGTTCTTATATGAATGAGAGTTAGCTATCCCCAGAGCATAGAGTTACCCCGTTGTTCTTACTCTTACATCTCGGAATCTTGTGGCGGAGAAGCCAGCGCATGACAGGCTTCGCTACTGCTGTGCACCACTCGATTGACATTCAGACACCCAGAAAGCAGTATGGAGAGGCGAGAAATCTGCTAGGCACGACGAGCTGCTGCAGGGTCCCGAAAGAAAGTGGTCACTTGTACGTCCACATCGGTTGCCAGATAAATTTCGGCAAATGTCAAGCGATGACCGTTTCATGTCACGGCACACTGGTGGCATCGGACTACGGAAAAGATACTAGTAAAGGATTTCTGTCAGACTTCAAGCGGCACCATGGCCATTTTTGACGGCGTGTCTTCCTCCTTTGAATCGCAAGATTTACCCACCAGGCTTGGCGGCAACCAGGTCCTCCAGGTTCTCCAGGTTCTCCAGGTCCTCTGTGAGTCAAGAATAGCGACCAGAAGCCTCCTTGGTTCGTCAAAGCTTTTCTGCTACTTCGCACTTCGCCGACGACGGAACATACCGCATCAAATGACTAATTTGATACGGCCAATTTCGTGTCAAACCTGGCATTCCAGCTCAGCTGCTCGGCGTATACCATCTCTTCGGGAGCTAGTAAATGACGGCGATACAATACGGACGGAGAAGCGGGGAATTGTCCCGGTTGTCCTGCTCTGTCACATCACTTGGAGACGAGATCATACGTACACGATACTCGGTGAGGAAGAGGACCAGTCTCCCTCGGCGATGGGTTTCCATCTTCTCTCGGCGTCCGCTCTTCCACACGGCCAGTATGGACTCTTCCTTCCTGGGTACAATTGGCTACGGTCAAGCTGCTCCTGTTAGCAAACATAAGTTAAGAGTCCACCATGGACGCAACAACTCGATGACAACTAGCCGTTTGTTTGGTACAGATAGGCATCCCCAAAGAGGAAGTCAAGCAAAACGATGAAAGCCCTGGATCCGTCAGGCAGGAAATGGAGCAGGGCAGATGTACAGAACGGAATGTTGAGCCGCCTCCACCAGTCAGGACGCCTATTCAGAGTGCTTCTTTGTTACCATCCGCCGACCGTCAGGTTTAAGATTTCAAGTCGCCAAGACAACGATGCCCAAGTCTCCAAGTCAACAATGAGGCATGGGCCCCGCAGGGTCAAGGTCCGGACGGTTCTTCACATCTTCAGAGGGAGGGCAGCGGGCGGCTCGTGGGTCTGAGACGGAAGAGCACGGCGAGAGGGACCAACCAAGCATTCTTGGGTAAGACAAAGAAACAAAGACGAGGGGAGCGTTGGAGGACGAAGGGGCCTCGGCTAGCTGCTCTGAATTACACCAATTCGGCTCTCCAGACAATCAGACATGGGGTATCCGGGGACTGGCTTCTCAGATGTGTTGGGTTCGATGGGCAGCTCCGACTGGGACATGTTGGCACATGCTCACCACCCGGCGGCTCAATCGTGAGCTTTATCGGAGTCGAAATAAGGGACGGTCGATTACGCCCTGATTAGGACTGACGGCGGCTTGTGGGGGCCTTCACTAAGCCTTCTCGGGGCTGGGAAGGGGAGTTCAAGGTCACGATCTGGGTGGAGCAGGGGGAATGGAGGGGCCACCCCGGCTTGGCTTTTGATTTTGGCGTTGGTTCGAGATGATGGAGAGTGGCAGAGGAGAGAAGGGCGAGAGTGGTTTTGGTCCCCAAGGAGTCTTGCGGGGCCCTTTGCTGGTATCACGGCCGCTTCTTCCCGGCGTGGAAGGGGACTGCACAGGCCTTTCTAGCTGTCAGAAGCCTGGTTGAGGGTTCACGGAGCAAACCACTCTGGCCCAACCCCTCCTTTTGTTGGGGGGCTGCCTCGCCTCTGCCTCACTCGCCCTCGCCCTCGCCTTCGCATCGCACACCGCACACGCACACGCACACGCACCCACAAGCATCGCGTCTTCGCCTTGGCGATGCTCCCAGGGCTCCTCCAGGCCGACCGGGGTAGGCGGCATCGCCGGGTCCTGGTCTGGCTCGACCTGCCCTCCCGGCCCCCATGATCTGCGCACACACGGCCGGAAAAGAAAAACCAGGCGAAAATGGGCCATGCGTGCCGTCTTGTGCGCATCCGTGGACCAATGTAGAACGCGGGCGATGCGAGCCATCAAGTTTAATCGTCGGCAGTGTCGAAGCAGGCCAGCAAGCAAGCAGAACATACCCGCAGCAACGGAGCTGTTCGACCGGCGCGAGCGAGCGTGGGACGCTTTGCGATGCCGTCCACCACAATGGCAATGTGCCTCGTTTCTTTTCTTTCTAAACCAAACCGCCTGCCCTTGCTTTGTACGGATAGTGCACGATAGTCGGTTCCAATCCATAAGTACTTTGTAGACCTAGCATCTTCTCCCCTCGCATCACCGAAATCCTCCCTTCAACACTTTTCCCCCCGAAGCACACGTTACTGTTATTATTCTGCCCTTTTGACATCGAATGGCAGATATAGTCGCCAATATCATCTGGATTGCGTCGTATCTACTACTATAGATACCTTAGGTACTTAGGTACTTAGGTAAATGGTCACTCGCTTCATGGAGGGCTCCTTCCCTTTGTAGGGCTTCACTGATGCTCTCTCCCGTCTCACCCCCTCGCGCTCCTGCTCCTCTCCGTCTTTTCCCTTTGCCTCTTCTCGTTGCAATTGCGGCTACTTATCACTTAGTCCTGCTGCTACTCTTGTCGCCATCTCCACTTCCTCCACTCCCTCCACATCTTCTTCCTCTTTCCTCATTATCCTTCTCATCATCGACGTCTCCCTTGGCCGTAGGTTCGTCCCGTCTGTTCAATTACCCTTATGCCTGCCTCCCGTGCTCTCCATTAGTCACACTTGCCCTCACGCAAGAAACACACGCCGCACACAGACACATAACACACGCATGCACGGGCACACGCACAACTTCGCACACTGTTTCTCCTCCAAAGGCGGTAACACGCATCCGCCACCACTCATCGGCCCTGTCTCGCTCATCATTCCTCTCCCCTCCCCCCAAGCACCATATGAGATCTCCCTTGGCCGACGAGGGAAACGCCCGCACAGCTTCATCTCCATCCTCACCTCTACCTGCACCCGCACATTCCGGCCCTGGCGTGCTACCTGGCGAACGGTGACCTGCCCTTGTTTGGCCTGCGGCCTGCTACTGTACATCTAAAGAACTACTGTTGCCCGCCTTTCTGTTCAACCATCCACATCCGCTCGTCGCCTCCGCTTGCGCTCTCGGGACCCTTTCTCTTTGCCCTCTCTCTCTCTCTCCCTCTCCCTCTCTCTCCCTCTCCCTCTCTCTTCCTCTCCCTCTCCCTCCCTTCCTCTCTCCTCCTTCCCTCTCCCACACACCTTCTCTCTTCCTTTTCCCCCTTCTCTCTCTCCCTTGTGTGGCCTCCTTCTCCCTCCTTTTTACACATAATTGTTTGTCTTCTTCCTTCATCTACCTCTTCTTCGCCATACTCCTGCTCACATCTGCACAAAATCTCCCAACAGAAATACCAATCTGCCACGACATCTCCTCCCTTCGGATCTCGGCGATTGAACACTTGTCTATTACCCCCGGGTCCTGTCATCGATTCTTCTTACGACAACTTACTTTTTTCACCATCATCACCAAGTCACCTTCCGTACCTACTACTTTTCGACGCCATCGTCTAATACGGCCTCATAATTTTCTTCTTTCTTTTGTACATGCCGTCACAGTCCCGCTACTAAGAGTTCTACCGTATCAATCCTGTAGATCGGATCGGTTCTTAGATCATCTCGTCGCATAATCGCTCTCAGCAGATGACCGGGATCCTGCTACGTCTCTCAACGTCTACCACGCACCCATTACAAAGCGAGACTCTACGCGCGCACGCGACACACAGCATTCGCGGGCCGACGCAGGCACAACCATCACCCACATATAACGGCCGCGCGCACAGAAAATTTTTTACCTTCCACGTCGACTTGGTAATCTGAGTTTGACATTGAAGGAAGGGATTTTGCATTTTCCACTGCAAAAAAGAAGAAGAAAACATAGCAAGGCGCCCTCCCCAGCATCTCGGTCCAAGGTGGTCAAAGATCCTTGTTCCATCCTCACCTGTGACTGTTGCCGCGACAGTTCGAGATCTGGCACAATCCAAACCCCGCGAGTAAGTACCCTTGCGCTCCACCAGACGAGGGAGAACGGCGGCATCAGTTGGTCTCGGGTCTGCAAAGTCCCGTTGGCCTCTTGCATGTCTTGTTTTTTCGAAGTCGACTGGCCCCTGGTTCGAGGCGATGCTCAGCCCTCAGCCTTATGTACCATCCCCGTCTCCCCAAGCTTGCCCCGTCTTTTTTCGCGCCTCCGCAGCTCCTACCCGCGCTGCTGCGAGCCCTCCATTTGCCATTTGCTGGCCGATCCAAACTGTTGATGTGCGCTGACCCCCATATAAAGCTTCCATCCTCTTGTCCCAAACAACTACCGCATCCTCGTCATCTGCCGTGCCATCTCCTACGCCATCTTCATCATCGCCATATTCACCCACGGACTATTGCAGCGTCTCGTTCGCCCATCGGATATCGAGCACCAGATACGTCGCCTCCCAACCATCGAGCAGCCATCGAGATAGCGCGCCCTGGTCCGTCGCCTTCCCACTGGCGCCCTCACCCAAACCCCCGTCTGAGTGTGTCCCACTGCCGAGCCTAGGTAGTGTTAAGCCCCATCTGTCGCTCTAAAACACAACCCTCCTTGCGCCAGCACCAGCGCCAGGCCCAAGTGCTCCCAACGAGCCCAGAGACCAGCGGCCGAAGCCGCCCTTGTTCCTCGACGCTCAAACTCGAGAAAAGGTGCAGCAGCCCAATCAAACCCGGCCCCGACACCGCTGAAAACTGTCCTCCCGTCGAAGCCCTGCAGCTTGCGCCCAACAACCACCTGGCGACTCGTTTGTTGCCCATCATGTCAACTACGGTAAGTTCTTCCTCTTTGGTCGTATCCCCCGATTTTCCCCCCTCCTTACCGACCCATCCTCGTCCCCCTTGCCGACGGCTTGAAGCTCGGAATGCGACGTCACAGGCTTGTGTGTCTCAACCATGCGCCAAACTAGCGCATTGCCGGACGCGGCCCTTGATTCGCCCTTGCCCTCAAGTCCACGTTTAACGACAGCATGCTTGCTCTCGTGCTCTTCAACCCTCCCTCGAAAAATTCAATCCCCGACGCAATCACGTCGCAAACAGCCATTGTCGCCGTCTCCCTACCTCCGCATGCTAACGAGTAACGCTATCGTTTAGACACGGTCGAGGGCATTCGGAATCCACGCCATGCCCACGAGTGCGGGCGACAAGTCGCAGCAGCAGCAGCAGCCGCCGCCGCAGCAGCCCATGCCTTCTTCCTCTGGCTTTGCTGGCTCCAACCTCTATCCCAACGAGAACATCTGGTCGGCTTCCATCGCCACGGCCAGAGACCGCTCCATTGCCTCGAAAGGTGCGTCGGGCGTCTGTGCCCTGACTCGAGCCCCTCACATGCTCACCCGCAACACAGATTCCGAAGAGAGCCACGCAGGCTCCAGCGCTCTCAACACGAACATTGCGAACGTTGAATCCGACGTCTGGGGCCCGTGGAAGAACGAAAACCCCCCTCGATCGACCAGCACCTCCCCCAACCGGACCCGAGATGGCGCCATCTCCAACGGCCCTGCGTTTTACGAGCCAACACACTCCACCATGGCGATGAATAAGGGAGGCTTCAACGGCAACAATTTTCAAGAGGAGTCCAACGGACATAACGGTGCTTTCAATTCCCAAAAGCGCGGGTCTCAAGAGGCCGCATACATCGACTCGAGGGCCAGCTACAGCGCGGCTCGCGATTCCAACGTCCCGCCCTCGCGCCAGTCCCAGGGCTCCCCGGCCGCATACTCTGATCTGTATGCACATGGACGCGGCCACACTCCCAGCAGTTCGATTCAGTCCCAGCGGCCAATGCCTACGCACTCGTCTTCGTTTCAGAATCAGTCAGCGAACCAGCGGGCGTTCAACTTTAACAGCAAGCAGCAAATCGACATCGACGATGACATGTCACGCCAGTTTAGTCGACGTGTCACGCTCGACGGCGCCACTGGCACATCTGCGTCCCCAAGCTTCAATCCAGCCTCGCAGCCTTTCCAGATGAACCCCGGATCGCAGGCCTGGGTGAGCGAGCCAAGCTCGGCTCGGTTCAACAGCAGCATCGATTTGGGCTCTGATGCGCTCACCTCTCAGTATCAGGCCATGAAGAGACCTTCCGTGGATCGTGTCTCGCCCTTGCCAGGTTATCGCCTGGACAACAGCCCGAGGAGCTACAATTCGCAGACTGCGGACTCATGGGGCGGCCGTCCCTCCTCTCGGGACCCGCGGTCGGAGTCTGATCGGAGGACGCCCATCCAGTACGCTCCCCAGCTCACTCCGTACTACCCCGGCCAATACCCCTTTGCCAGCTTCAGCTCTCAATATCCCGCCCATATACTGGATGCCTATGGCCAGAGCCTTCGTCCCACCATTCTCAACGGGTACAATCTTGCCCAGCTTCAAACCGGCTACGCCCTCGGTGCGAACATGCAGATACGGTCAGCACGGGACCAGGATCCAGTGAAGGGCGTCCGGAGCGCGCTTCTGGAAGAGTTCCGAGTCACATCCAAGTCGAATAAGCGGTGGGAGCTCAAGGACATCTACCAGCACGTTGTTGAGTTCAGTGGGGATCAACACGGCTCGAGGTTCATCCAGGGAAAGCTGGAGACTGCCAACAGCGACGAGAAGGACCAGGTCTTTCGGGAGATCGAGCCCAACGCCATCCAGCTGATGAAGGATGTCTTTGGAAACTATGTCATCCAAAAGTTTTTTGAGCATGGAAACCAGGTTCAGAAAAAGGTCCTCGCTGAAAAGATGAAGGGCAAAGTCCTCGACCTCTCGATGCAGGTCTACGCATGCCGCGTGGTCCAAAAGGTAAGCTCAGTTACCTCGCCCAGCTGTTGATGCATGCTAACGATGCGAAGGCGCTGGAGCATGTTCTGGTAGAGCAGCAAGCAGAGATGACCAAGGAACTCGAACCTGAAATCACCCGGACTATTCGCGACCAGCACGGCAACCATGTGGTCCAGAAGGTTATCGAGCTCGTGCCGCGCCAGCATCTTGACTTCGTCATGAAGGCGTTCAAGGGCCACGTCACGGCTTTTGCCTCGCACACGTTCGGATGCCGCGTCGTCCAGCGCATGCTAGAGCATGGCACCGAGGATGACAGGGCCCAGATCATGTCGGAGCTTCACCCCTCCTTCCAGCTTCTCATCACGGACCAGTTCGGCAACTACGTGGCGCAGCACGTTATCCAGAACGGCAATCGTGAAGACCAGGCGAGGGTCATCCAGCTGGTCATTTCCCAACTCCTGACTCTCTCGAAGCACAAGTTTGCCTCCAATGTTGTGGAGAAGTGCATCGAGTTTGGCACAGATCAACAGAGATCGGCCATTCGGGAACAGCTCATGGGTATCGGAAGCGACGGAAACAGCGCTCTCCAGCAGATGATACGGGACCAGTATGGAAACTACGTTATCCGTGAGTACCTTGATTAACAAGTCAAACTCCGACACGGGTGCTGACACGTGAGTAGAAAAACTTCTCAACCAGCTTGAGGGGGCTGAGAAGCAGATGTTGGTCGAAGAGATCAAGTCTCAGTACTTCGTCTTGAAGAAGAACGGCACCTCGCGACAGCTGCAGGCCCTCGAGAAACTGCTTGGCCTTGGGGCAGGCAACACTCCGGTCAAGTCGGTGGCCACGATGGGCCAGGCCGATTCGTTGGTGCCCACGCCTGGCCTCACCAACGAGAGCAACAGCCCTCGTAGCAGCGGCCCTCCCAGCACGACGTCGAGCGCAATGGAGACCCCTGCCAACTATCCGAAAGATTCCTCCTCGGAGGGCGTCTCGCTCCTCACGAACGACGAGGAGGCATAGTCGGTTGTGGGCGCTACTTCATGTCCCACTGGGCATTCAATTTCTCTTCTTGACTTGTATTATGAGTTAACCGAAACCCTTTGAACAGTCAAACATGGCACAAAGGCTGGGCAGTCTCCCCGAAACCAGACTCCGGGTGGCCATGCACACTACCGTCTCTTTCACACGGAATATATGGCATCATTCTTATGATTTCACTAATACATCACAGCGGGAGAAGGAGCGTGTACATGATCAATCTTCTCACAGCGTCGTTTCTCGGAGACAGGGTTTCGAATGCACAAAGTATCAATTCTGGATATTCTCGTCGGGCGAGCGGTAGCCTGAGGCGACGGACATGGTTTCGCAGTCTGGTGGGTGTTGTCCTCGGGGAAACGGAACAAAAAAACACGGGCAGAGTAATAGTGGTGTTGATTCTCTCTGGTTTGCTTTTCGGGTGTTCTGCTTGTTTTCAGAAGTATAAGTCTCGTTGGGTTGTGAGTAATGGAGGGGCAAGATGGGTGACTAGAGTAGGTTCTAGACTCGGGTTGGCAAGGGAATTCACGGGAATCATGGGTAAAAGAACAGTATCGATGGAGTATTGCATGATTGGAATGGGTTGGGGTGGGATGGAATGGAAGGTCGGCCTGGTTGTGAGACATTCGAGAGAACAAGGGAAAGCGGGCTGTCCATAGAGTTCCTTCGGAATAGGCCAAGAGATTGTTGATGGACGAAAATGGGGAAGATGTTACTGGAACGACACAAGTGTAGAGCAGGAGTGTCTACTAGATGAAACGAAATTTTAAAGACACAAAACCAGACGAGGAGGAGAATATTGGGTTAGTACATGGTTAGAGATGGTCAATATCAAAATCCAAGAGTTTGCCACGCAATCATCACCTGGAGACAATGGCGGAGTGTAGGGTAAAGAAATCGAGTCCATCACGGGTCGGCTACTATCGGCGCCACTTCATGGTCGGGATGACGCCACGTGCAGGGCAAGCCAAGGCAGGTACGGGCGCGGCAGTTGCCGGCTCCGCCCTCCGGTCGTAATCTATTCAAAGGACATGCTCATTCATCATCACCCAAACAACATTTACCGCATCGACCGCACCCGTCCTCATGGGTAATCTCGCCCAGTTCCGATAGCGCGCATCACCCTTCTTTCTTCGTCTGCGCTCTGCAATGGCGGCCGCAGCGCGCTTGACGTTTCTGAGCCCGCAAGCGCTGCGAGCCGTTCGCGCGGGGTGGCCCCCTCGTGCCGGCGCAGGCCTTGCCCGGCACAGAGGCACCTTTGCCAGGAGGCGAGGCAAGGCCGTCGAACCGAACCCGCTGCACGCCGCCAGGTCGCACACTGCCAATGCTCTACCCGACGTCGTCGCCGCTGCCGCTCCGACGGCCATTGGAACCGCCCGGATTGCTTCCCACCAACCGACCGAATCCTCTGACCCTGCATTGGCCGCCAGCTCGGCCAATGTAAGCACCGCCGCCCCCGCGGAACCTACCGAACAATCCACTACGACGCCGACTTCGAAGCATGCCTCGCAAGCGGACGCTGAACAGATTCCCGACGAGGAACGGGCTCGACTGGCCCGGGACGAAGCCAAGCACAGCGGTCCCCTGGAGGCTGTCCTCCACATGCAGCCCCCGGAGAGCACCGAGAAGCAAGGTCCGGCCCTGGCGCCGCCGCCATACGTTCACCACTTCGACACGTACTCGTTGGTGAAGCATTTGATAGGAGGAGGTTATTCGCAGGAGCAGGCCACCACGTCCATGAAGGCGATCCGCACGTCGTTGGCGCAGAACCTGGACGTCGCGCAGTCGACTCTGGTCAGCAAGAGTGACGTGGAAAACGTGAGACGTGACGCTGGACCACTGCCCGTGCCTGGCTAATACTCCCTGTAGGAGACGTATCTCTTCACGGCCGCGTGCTCGGAACTCAGCACGGAAATCAGAAACAATCGAAGACTCGAAGAGGAGCAGGTGAGGCAGCAGCGAACGCATCTGCAACACGAGGTGGACATTTTGACGCAGACGTTGAATCAAGAGATCTCGACGCTCAATGACAATGTCAGGGGCATGTTCAACGACCGCAAGATGGCAGTTCGCGAAGAGCAAAAGGCTGTAGAGAGTGCTGTGCGTCCAACCACCACCTGATACGTCGAGTCTCGGCTGACAAGAAGACAGGTTCAACAAATCAACTACAAGATCAGCATCCTGCTCACCAGCGACGCCAAGTCGGACATTGAGGCTGTGCGATGGATCCTGATTCGGCGATCGGTTCTTGGAATTCTCTTCATGGCGGTCCTCACCTTGGGCACTCTGCGCTATGCGACGTACGTGAGCCACGAGAGGCAAAAGGAGGCGGACCGAAAGAAGACTCAAGAGGAGGAGATGCGACGAAACGGCGGGAAGCGAGACCACAGCGCCGGCGCCGATGCCGCGGCGATCCTAGCAGCCAACTGATGGCTGCGGGACTTTACTTGACTATTGCAAGAGACGAGGCTTCGGGTTTCTTTGGGTTTTCTTTTTCTTTGTACCGATACCCCATAGACTTTCTTGGAGACGAGACGGAGTTCATACTGCACACGCAACGATCGGGATAGGACATGATAGACTTGGAGGGGTTACCTTTGTCAAACGGTATATACGACCTAGGGCGATGGGCATGAAGTTGAAGGAAGGCATATGAAGAATTATGTACACCAACACTGGCATTGACAAGCCAGTTTTCCTAGATGTAAAAATACCAAGGGAGGGGGAAGCAACCTTTGAACGTTACGTCCCAAGATTAAATTCTATAATTGGGACCGATGACATGGCGAGCCTTTTTGTCGGGAGCTCATTAATCCTCCCCTCATTCCCCGCCTGCACGCTGCAAGCCACACTTTTTCGTCACATTGTTTGTTGTTGGTCGTTAGATAGACAGACGCCCTCCAACAATGAAAGGCCCAATCACTAAAAATAATGAAGCCCCCAAAGGGCAAAAAGAGACTGGATGGCATCGTGAGACAACTGCTCCCGGCAGGGCTTGAACCTGCGACCTTCGCATCACCAATGATTGCCTTGAGAGAGCAAGTATTAGTACGAAGCTCTAACCAACTGAGCTACGGAAGCCGTCCAGTGGATTTGATTGGAGGATGTTGCCACTATTGGAAAGTATGGAGCATTCGGCACTTGTTGGATGAAAGAAACAGCCATGTATGAGAGTCACTACGAAGGTTGCGGGAAGAGGCTGCGATTGTAGCCGCTGAAAGATGAGAGGCGAGTGGTTATAACAAGGGCATTGTCGCACTTGCGAGGACCTTTGGCGTCCACCTATCCGCGAAAGCACGTGCGATAAAGCACCCCACGCGTCGTCCCTTATCGCCCCCCCCGTCGCGTCGTCCCAAACCAACCTATAAACCCACCATCACCACCAGCACGCCAACCAGCTTGCACACTCGCACTCACCAAAAAGGCGCAATGGCCTCGCAATCGCAAAGCGACGGCCCTCCGCAGGACGACCCGGAACCCATGCAACAAGACACGGCGGACACGGCGCCCGCCGACGCACAGCCGGATCCCGACGCCCCCGCGCAGCAGCAGCAGCAGCAGCAGCAACCCCCCGCGCCCAGCACCGCGGCGAACGACGAAGCACAACAACCAGCACCACCACCACCACCACCACCAGAAGCAACAGCAGAAACAGCAGCGCAAGACGCCGCCTCCGACGCGCCGCCGCCGCCGCCGCCGCCGCCCGGCTCCCCGCCGCTGCCCACGCGCCACACGCCCGTCGCGCCCGGGCCCCGGGCCGCCCGGCTGCAGGAGCTCTACGCGCAGCGGCTGCGGCGCACGCTGGGCAAGCTGGGCTGGCAAAACGTGGCCGGGTGCTACCCGACGGTGGCGAGGAGGGCCGAGGGCGTGCTGCGGCAGGTGCAGGCGCAGATGGTGGAGAAGCTGGGGGAGAAGTGCGAGGTGCGTTGAGAAGAGAAGAGGGTGGGAGGCGGGGGGAACATGAGGAGGCGCTGACTGGTGATTTAGAAGGAATTCGAAAACATCATGGTCGCGAGACAGGTCGTGCCCAAGCTCAACGACCTCGAGCGCCTCATCAGCGACGCCGCCACCCGACGAGCCGAACAATCGCACTCGGCCGAACACACCCAACAACAACAAACTCCGTAAACCTCCCTTCCCCTTTATCTGTCCCTCCCCTCGAAAGCTAACATGTCCCCCCTTAGCCCTCACCTCCTCCCCCCCGACTCCATCCTCGCCGCCCACCTGCACCCGGCCCTGGCCGCGCACCAGTCCCAGCTCAACGCGCGGCTGCAGACGACGCAGTCGCAAAACGCCCTGCTCCACGACCAGGTGCGCCGCCAGCGCGACGACATTGCCGCCCTGCTCGACCGCCTCGACGTCGTCGTCGCCGACGTCCGCGGCGCCAATGACGCCCTCGGACCCGTCGTCGACGACTTGGCCGCCGAGACGAGGGAGAGCCTGCTTGCCGTCGAGGCCGCCGCGGGGCAGCAGAGATTGTGACGTTTTTATACTTGTTACTATAGCGAAAAGGGCTCGTCATGTTGCCAAGACGACAAGTACACGGCGACGAGCACACTGGTCGGGGTTTTGGATTTGGGAAAAAAAAATGCTTTGGGAATGTTTAATGATACCACCTTCTATTTCGACGGCGTCCAAGATCTATCATGTATTGTTTTCTCTACCGACATCCAAGACACAATACCACATGATAACCAAAACGAGCCCCAAGTCGGCCTCGCAGCCCACCGCTTCAATTTCATCCATCCTCATGTACAGGCGACGCCGGCGCGTACCTCAAAATGTGATATATACAAATGACATGTCCAAGACGAAATATCCCCTTCCACATGATTTCCACCTCTAACAACTCATTCAATGAGTTTCAGGACGATATAGACAAGGAAAAAGACAAAAGAGTCAACTCCAGCCAATGTACCCCAAGCCCCGCCACCATGGCAATGCACCCCTCAATGCGCCAGATATGCAACATAATAAAACAAATAGAAAACACATGAGAAATGGCCGTATGGCGCTTCATGTCGGTTCGGTTGATGAGATGTCTCGACTCTCAAGAGGTTCAAGGTAGGTCGAGATGTTAAGGTTCGATGTGGTTGTTGAGATGGGTGAGAAATGATGAATATGTCGATGCTGATTTTTATAACCGCCAATGGAATGCTCCCGAATTCGATGAGACCGTGATGGAAATGCTCCGAAGATGAATGNNTGAAAAAAGAACCGTGGATGGCCATAACGTTCGTCGATGCGTCCTCGTGAATCGAGTCATCTATATCCTCCTGTTTTCTGTGTGAACGGCCTGCCAAGCACCAAAGTAATCATCGATTTCGCCATACTCTGGGGGCAATACTCGGACCATACGGCCCGTCGCCCAGTCCACATACCACTGCTTGCCTTTGCTAATGATGTAGTTGGACTTGCGTGGGCTCCTGAACAGCAGATTGCTGTAGCATAGCTTGGCGTACAGCATGTCGTGGGCAAGCGACCAGTTGTGCTCTGGGAACCATTTGCCCGAACCGGGATCGATCTCGAGAGTAGGGTATGACGTGGTGCTGAGGCGATGGATTGGATCGATTCGAGGGGGCGGTTCCGACGCATCGTGGTGCTCGGCGGGATCGAACCGTAGCTGTTGCATCGGAGCCTCTGACGGCACCAAGGTTGATACGTCTGACGGCCGACGCTCCATCGGGGCCGACGAAGCCTCTTCACGCTGATCCTGAATCTCTAGTTCTGACAAGTCGAGCATGGTAGGGGTGGGATCCTGGCCGCGGAACCAGCGAAGGCGTTGGACCCGGGGTATCGACATGTCGCGAGGAAAGTCTCGATCATCGATGGGCGTGGCCACGTCGATGGCGGCGAATAAGCCCTCCAACCACTTGATAAAGGTGCTCAACTCGACACAGGAGAGAAGAAACTGGTCCGTCTCTGCGCGAATACGAATGACATACCGACGCCTAAACGCGACATGTCAGCCACATGGTCCACGGGGCCGTTTGATTACAGTTAGCTTCCGATTCAACTCACTTCTTGTAGTCGGCAGCAATGCCAGCATCCGCGTAGAGCAAACTGTAAGAGTGTTCGAGCTTCGCCTTCTTCATCCACGGTGGGTTGTCAGGATCAACAGACGGGCCATCGTCGCGCGTCCTGCCCCAGCTCCAAGCCTTCTTGACGTCGTAGATGTTGAGTGCGGTTCCCTGGAGCGTGACGTATACGTTGTGCCATTGGCGATCTTCGGCTCGTTTGGTGGTGTTTTCGATCTCATGCTTCTTGCAAAAGACACCTTCTAGCGTTATCGATGAGTTGTAGACCGGCAACACTTCCCCCCCCGCAACCTCATCAACGGGACAGCGGCTCCCTTGGCTCCCTTGGCCGCCCCTATCAGTCACAACCTCTTTCCCCTTGCCGGATACATTTCCATGGTGCGAAGCAGAAGTAGACGGCTTGGGCGAATCGCGCTGGTACGGGGGCGGCAGCGAGGGACGGCGGGGGCCTATCATGATCTTCTTGTACAGCAGGTCCTCTTCCATCGATACACGCCGCCGGAGAGGCGGCGATGAAGGCGCGGTCGGAGATGGTCCATGGTCCTCGGCCGGGACCCTGAAGGGTTCCATGGGGGGATGGCGGACTTATATAAGACGGACTCTTGACTCTGTCCACTCCTCAGCGGAGCGGGTAGAGCGGGACAAGTCGAAGGGATCGGGGCGTGCGACAGTACGACTCAAGGAACCGTCGCCGCAGGAGTCTCCGTAGAGTGCGACAGGCTGAAGAGAGTGATCATAACGACCCGCACTGGAACTCAGTGGAGAGAGGTTGAAGAGCGAGGAAACGAGAGGGCCAACAGAGAAAGACAGGACGTTGAGGCGACAGTCAGCGTGGAGCCGGGAGGAGGCTTGTCCGTCATGAATGGAAGGACACCAGATGCAGCAGAAGCGCAGGGGCGTGGAAAGGGGCGTGAGCCGAGTGAAACGAGAAATGGTGCGCTCGGCGAGAGGGACAAGGAGAGAGAGAAGGAAGGCGACAGGGCAGGGCAAGTTGCAGTTGTGGGTGTTGAGATGGGGATGGAAGGGGCGTGGAACGTGGAACACGGCGGCTCTTTTGTTCGAAACTAGGATCGCAGGGTCAGGGCGACGACGACAGCGGAAGAGGGGGCCCACGTCTTGGTCGCGGAACGAGAGAGGGAGTGGAGAGGCAAACGGAACTCCGAATGGAAGAGAGGGATCGAGCATCCGCGGTCTGGAGACGGGGGATTAATTCAACAACGCGATCCCCAGGCTGTATGTACCTACAAGCCAGAGGTGACCTCTGAGGTGTGGATCGTGGCACCGGCGCAAAGTGGCGAGATGGCGCGACCGAAGAAGAGAAGTGGCGGCTTCTTTTTCTCTGCGAGCGTGAAGCGAAGCGTGTCGCTCGGTGCGTGTGCCTGTATCCAACTAAAGTTTAGTCTTGATTCTCTTCATCACTGGATCCGATGCGATGGAGCCGCCATCCGGGATGGCCTGCGAGCCGCACTCTTTGGCGTTGGCATCGCATTGGCATCGACATTGCTGGCGGCAGGGGCAAACATGGTCCAAACATGCATTGCATTGGCCGTGGTGTCGTTTGCAAAGGGTCCTGCAAAAGGGACGCCTACCTATAGTACCTGCGAGTTACTTGGCGGCGGTGCCGGCTGCAGTCACGTACGAGGTAGAGGCTTTGTCCCGGGGCCTGAATCTCGGTACGTTGGAAATGGGCGTCGACGTCGATCGGTTAATGCCCTGAGCCGAAACGAGACGTTTGCCGTGTTGATGAATGTTTGACGGGCCGGTGTCGAGTCGCGCAGTCGGGTAGGCGCTGATAGGGCACGGTACGATACATACAGAGACGGCACAAATGAATGGATGCGATAGGTTCAAATGTGAACTTGGAAGGGGAGGGACGGACGGGACGGCCAGGCGCCGTTGGGGAAGGCGCGATTGGAGGTGGTGGGCTTCCGTGATACGCACTCACCTCAGGCCCGAACGGAGGCTGTTACAAGTGCGGGCAGGAAAGATCAAGACAAAACACAATGGCCGGCAAGGCAGTACGGGAAGCCTGATGGCCAGGAAATTTGCGGGCAGTCCCTGCAAATGGAAGAGCCTGGATGAAAGGCGTTGAGTTGCCTTGGGCTCCTGAGAGTCCTGATTCTGATTCTCGACCTGGCAGGTAGGTCCAAACCCCGGCCCCTCTCCCGCCAAAAGGTCCCCCGGGGCGCGGTGTCACGGGCCCACAGAACCGCAGAGGGAAGGGGCCCGCCCCACGCCTGGGACACGCTGGGAAGGCGTCGAACCGGGTTGTCGATTCGCCGGGTCGTCTGCTGGAAAGGTCAAAGGTCCCTTTTGGGGCCCTTTCCCCTTTGGCTGTGGGGGAAATGCCAGTTTATGCCCGAACGAGTAGGTGAGCGTCGTTGAAGACGGATGTTGCGGCACGCGGCCATGCGACAAGAGGTTGGGCTTTTTGTCCGAGATTGATTTAATAAGCCGGGCAGTGACGGCAGGGTACGGTACACGGAAGGAATACTACTGTGTATCTGTAGGGAGACAGCATTATCCTATGAGTTGCTTCGTATTACTTTGTACTCCATGTCCAATTCTGATACAGTAGTAACATGCACAGATCGTCCGAACTCTCCCCCTTTGTCCTCACTCGGCCGGGAGCCTCGACTTGGCGATTTCTGGGCGATGGCGCTGCTAATCAATCGCCGTCGGGTTTTTTGCTGCATGTCATTGCTGTGCGAGTTTGGGGTCTATTCGTAGATATATTATCATTACCAATATTTTTCTTTTTATCCTCCGGACGCACTTACATCTACGAATATTAATAAACCAATCCTTCTCTCTTTCCCGTCCGTCCCCTTCAGCCCACGGATCTGCAGCGATGCCATGTCAATTGTCCGTCTATACGGATACTGCCCTCGCAAAAATGCAAAAAATTCCACCGGATCCTCCTTGGTCCGGCGGTCCATGGTTCAACTGATCAGCGAAACACCCTCGACCGACACCTTGACACGCGCGTGCATCACTCGATGGTTTGATCGTCTGTTGACTAATAACGCCTTTTCTCTCGCCAAATGCCAGCCAGGGCCGTATTGAAAAAAAAAAAAAAAAAAAAAAAAAAAAAAAAAAAAAAAAAGGCCCGAGCTGCTGGGTAAGGAACTTTTGCCACGGCCCTTGGCACCTTTGAAAAGGCGGGCGGCCCACACTCAGAACAAAGTCGGGGCCGGACCAGACCGCATCAGACAAGCTCCGAGGCCCCTCTCATTGTCTTGTCATCTGCAGTAATAACCTAGAATTGCATTCACCTACGAAACCAACATGCCGTCGACATGTCCAAATCGTCACCTGCTCTCCTCCATTCCTACCCCTGCCTCTCACTCCCTTAACTCCGAGGTCATCCCAACCCACCAACCCGTCATGCATCTCGCTCGTGCCGCCATCGCCAGATCCTTCGCCCTCCCATCCCTCTTCTCGCTTTCTTTTCTCCGCCAACTGGGTTCGCGGGCCGCATCCTCGGAAAGCCAAAAATGGCAATTCATGCAAATGCTCCAAGCAATGCATCCCCAAAGGATCCCGACCTTGTTGACCTCTCTCTTGTCCCGTTTTGTTACACAGCATGCGCCTCTGTTGGTTCTCCATCATCCCAACCATCCCGGGCCGCTCTCACACGTAAACCTGCATGTTGGCATGCAACCCGAAATACTGTAGTCGTCGACAAGTTGTGACTTGTTCCTTTGAGACAACCCAGATCATCACCGTCACACACCCCCCAAGCAAGGGAATCATGACTACGCCATACTGCCTTAGATGCCGATCCCCCATCCGCCATCTCCCGTCCCGCCTGCCGCCTTGGCTACCCATCTCGAACAAACAAAATCCAAAACTGTCCGTCCTGTCCTCCCCCTTCACCCTTCCCCATCCCCAGCTTCCTCACCCTCAACCGGATCTTTCGGCAAGCCCGCCCCCCCTTCCCTCCGGCGACCTGACTCACCTCGGAGAGCCGCAATGCCCCCCCCCCCCTCCTCCTCGGACATGCCCATCAGATTATCGATTCCTCTTCCCATAACGTATTCCACAGTAGTAAGGAGAACTCGACCAACACGTTTCCCGCTTTGAGAAGGTCGCAGCGGAACTTTTTGCATCTCCCACCCGATGCCGCCACCCCCGGGATCGTGGCACCTCACCCCCTCCGAAATGCCCGTCCCCCCCGACCACCCGACCTCAACGTCCGCCGCGACAACCGGCCCGCCCCAGGAACAACACATCAATCATTACGTACTTCACCTACTCTTGCTCGCAAAAGTCCTTTGCTGCCTCGCAAAGGGCCTTGTTCGTGACGCCCATGCTCCAACTCATGACCTGATGGACCCTCGCCTGTCACTACGCAGCAATGCACTCGTTTCACCTCACGTTGCCCCAGCTGGCCTCTTCATCCTTCAGCCTTGCCAAGCTCTGCCTTGCCCATCATCTTCGTTCTCATTCAATCCATATTGAACTTTTGGTGGTATCAGTTTTGCCCGACCATCCCTCACAGTTGTCGACCGAAACATGATGCTAAATATTCCGCCTTTGCCAACAGTAGAACGTACATATACAGTTCCTTTCCCCAGCTTCGTCTAGGCCACTTCATCTTCCACCCTGGTGAGTTTCCCAATGCCCGTGTTCCTGTCCGTCGTCTCGTCCTTCCCCCCCCCCCCCAGTGTGCACTATCCGACTCCAGCCTCTATCCCCCATCCCCGTTCGCTTTTGTTGTGTACAAATATACACGACCATTAGGTGTAAGAAAGAAAGATGCCAAAAATCCGAGCCACCACCCAAGGACCGTTTCTTTTCCCATTTTTGCTGAATCCATGAGCCAAATCGTCGGTCGGGGAGGATTAGATGCAGCGCGCAAAGCAGCGAAAACTGAAGAAAAAGAAAATCGAACAACAATGACTCCGGCTCAAACTCCGACTAACCCTCCCAAGGGAATGCCCAACTCCGCTCCCCCCTGTCCGTCCTTGAAATCCTCCCAATGTCGTTCGGTGTGTGTGTCTTTGTGATAAGACGTTGTTAGCCAAAGGGTTACGGGGAGCCATCACGAATTCCATGACTGGCTCATCCTCGTTTCCCAACTGCCAGCTTCCGGCTGGCCACTGCCGGGAGCTGACCATACCGTTGGCCGTTTGGTTTACGGTAGCACAGGTTGAATCGCTTAGGCATTGCTGACCTGGGCACCACCGCGGCCTCGAGCAGGACCACGCCCTCGGCCCTGGCCACCAAAGTTTCCACGGGGTCCCTGGCTACCCGATCGGCTTCCATCGAAACCACCACGGCCTCGGGGAACACCGCCTCGGCCGGCGTAGCCGCTGCCGCCATAAGCGCTGGCCTTGGGTCGGCGAGGCTCGACAACGATGTTCTCGCCGTTAACGATGTGAGGGTTGGCGGCGACGGCAGCCTGGTAGCCCTCGGGGGTCTTGTACTCGACAAAGGCACAGTTCTAGAGTCTAGTTAGTAAGCGCTTTCTTGGTCTTTGACTTGGCTATATACCTTCTGACGGTTGATGTCGAAGTAAGTCAACTCGCCGTGAGCGGCCAGAGCAGCGCGGAGCTCCGAGTCTTGAACTTTGTCCGTCACATACTTAACGTAACCGTGAGTTCCTTCCTTGTCGACGGGGGCACTGGAGATGGACTGAGGGCGGTTTTGTCGCTTCGAGTCTGACCCAGCAGTCTGCCAGCCGGAGTTGTCTTTGCCCGCTTCAGTGGTGGGAGCTGGGGCGGCGGCGGCGGCGGCGGCGGCGGCAGCAGCAGCGGGTTGCGAGGTAGGAGCTGCAGGAGCGGGAGCCCGGCTCTGACTGGGGACTGGAGGCGTAGGAGCCTTGGCCAGAGGGACCACAGGCTTGGGGCCGGCAGCAGCAGCAGCACGGCTGGCCCAGGTCATGGGCTTGGGAGGGCCAGCTGGCTCAGCGGGAGCAGCAGCGATGGGCTTGGCCACGGGGGTAGGAGTGGGATCCTTGGGCGTCTCGAGCTCCTTGGCATCCTCCTCAGCCAGCTCCTGAACGGTGGTCTCGGCATCGACGGCTGGGGCAGCGGGCTTGACTTCGGGAGCCTTGGCATCCTCGGGAACCGACTCGGCGGCCTCCTCGGTGACGCTACCGTTCGTGGTAACGTCGTCCTTGGACGCGGCAGCCTCCTCGAGCTTCTCGTCAACGGCGGCAACCTCGAGCTCGACGGGGGTCTCCTCAGCCTCCTTGGTCTCCTCAACAGCCTTGGGAGCCTCAGGTTCGGAAGGAGCGGCGGCCTCGACAGGGACTTCGGGCTCCACAGCAGGTTCCTCAACAGGTTCCTCGGCGGCTTCAGCAGACTCGTCATCCGTGTCCTCGTCGATGTACCGTAGAATGTCGTTCAGAACGAAGTAACCCGAGGGCTGTTGAGCGAGGACGAATGTCTGAACAAACTTCTTTGGTTCGCCGGACTTGTTGGAGGTTTCGCCGATGACTTGGATGACAATGTTTTCGAAAGAAGCCTGGGAGTCGACATTGGAAACGCGAACCTTGCAGTCCTGGAACTCGAGAGCCTTGATACGCTCCTGAATGGCCTGTGTACACATCTCTCGTTAGCTAGATGTCCCGGCCGACAGAAAAATCTGATATTGACGTACCTGTCGGCCAACGGAGACGTTGGCAACCTCAGCCTCGAGGCCGTAGACGAATTGCGAACGCTTGCTGTAGAAAAGCTGTGCAGATGGGAATTAGCACGACAACCGGGGGCAAGGGGAGAAGGGTGAGCGTACATGAAGCTTCTCGGGAGATTTGCTCAGAGTGGTGTAGTATTGCTCGACGAAGTACCAGCCAACCTCATCCTTGGACAGATTGTTGTTGTTTCCCGTAGCCGAGGCAGGGGCGTCGGAGGAGACGGGGGCGATGGGGGCTGCTTCTGGTTGGATGAGTATTCCTAGCATGATGTTGGAGGCGAGAATTACCGTTGGAGGCCATGATGGCTGTGTGATTCTAAGGAGTGCGTGGAGGGAAGGCTGAGGAGAGAAAAAGTCGAGCAGGTGCGAGCGCTGGGAGGAGAGCGATCGCGAGGAGGTCGATTCGATGGAGACGAGATGACCAAAGAGAAGGAGAAGGAAGGAGAGCTCGAGGATGTCGTATCGAGCTGCTAGAGATGGAAGAGAGGGTATTCGGTTCGAAATACGGCGGCGAGGGCGTGGAAGCTTGATGACAAAATCGGAGGACCAAAGATGGGGTTTGGAGATTGGCAAATGGAGTTTGGGAGGGGTGGAGAGCGTGGCGGAATTCGAGAGAAGGCGGCGGAACAAAGAAAATCCACGAGGGGGGCAAGAGTAGGAGATGAAGAATGGGAGGTCGTATGACGGATGAGGGAGAGAACAGAGACGTTGGGGTCTGTGAAGGAACTCGGCCGACAAGATTTGGGAGAGATGAGCGTTTGGTTTGATGGGTAAGGTGACGACGGTTTGTGCGGCCGAAGAAGGTGCGTGCAAAGGAAAAAAAAACACACACGCGCGCACACACAAACAGGGATTAGCACCCTCAGGTTTTCCCGCGCGGGCGGACACTTGGCCCGTGCGCAATTGAGCACAGGAGCCTGCCAGGAGGCGGCTTCTCTTGAAGACGACGCCGGTCTCGACACTGGGAAACCAGCCACGGTTTAGGGGGACGGCCGTGTTGATGCAGGCCGATGTTGACACATGTCTCGACCTGCCAGACCGGCCATTGCTGGAAACCTGCGCCGGGATGCTCCGATTCAACCAAACGCTGGGAGCCGCGGCGAAGGCGGCCGTTTGTAATATGGGGCCGGGGCCGTTGGAAGATGGCTTCTGGATGAACCCGAGAATGCAACATCAGACGAATCACCCAGGTACGTTGCCGAATGGGTATGGCCTTTTGACTCACACGGTGATTTCATCCCCAGTCATCAAAACTGACAAAAAACATGACATACAACACTCGGCATTCGCTGGTCGTCACCGACCCAACTACTACTCGAGCGCTCCTGTGGTTGACGTGCGGAGAGCGGACGGGATCCAGTACTTTCAAAGGGCTGTGGTCGTATGTGCTAGGAGTGTAGCGAAACCAGCCCATGTGCATGTCGTAGTATCGAGAAAGAGCATCGATCAATACGAGTGTGTTGTGCCAAAAGTGAAAGACTGATGTCGATACTACTGGGGGCAGTAGTATCCCGGGTCGACAGTGGGAAGAAGAGTTGTTCACCCACGCACCAAGCTTCCTCCCCAACAAAAGCTTCGCATTTTGCAGATTAGCTTCATCATAATCAATCTTCACCAGCAGAACCACATTCTAGCCCTCACGCAGTACAGAAAAGAGACTGCCATCCGGGCGTTTGATCGCCTCATTACAATCTTAGCTCCCGTCGACCCCAACTCCCATCTTCATTGTTAGCGAGGGCCACGAGGGGAGGACAAAGAAACACAACGCCAAATACAACGAACCTTAGGTGGATACCATAATTTATTCCCCAATTCTGTACGAAAGCCACCGCCTGGAATTGGTGGTTTTGATGCCCTAGGTCGTACAAAATTTAGCCAATGTCGTATGCCTTTTCCAGGAGTCACCCTAGGGGGAGACATTGCAGCCTTTAGTCTTGCATTCTCATTTTCTATTATTCCATAGACTCATATATGTATGGATCTACGCTTCTGTCAGCGGGAGTGAAAGAATAAGGTCGACATGCTGCGAATCATCTTTGAACTGCAAAGCAGTCGAGGGGGCTTTGTCTGTCTCCCTTGGTATCATCCTGATGGACAGTCAACATGGCCTTCAAGTTATCAAACTCGCAATCGAACCAAAAAAAAAAAAAAAAAAAAGTTGCCTTGACAATTCTTATATATCCTCCTTCACTTACACCCGCAAAAAAAAGCGAAGGTCGTCGAGTCGAACGCCGGAGCGAACGACCAACTGACTAGGAAACTTTCAGTGTTTATGTGATTGAGCTACTTCGCTGAAAGCAAGGCTTAAACCCTTTCTTCCATTATATACCCCCTAACCCCCAGAGGCAGCTACCCGACGCATCGTAATGTGCCGCCAGGGTCGAACCTTACTTCCGGTGACGTCCACCCTCCTCACCGAGGTGAGTTCCCCCCCAATCGGCCCCACCACGACTCCGTGCATCTCGGTGAAGGGGTCGAATTGCGGGGTTTCCAACCCAACCCACCTTGAATTTTTTCTGGTCCCTTGGTGGCTTCGAAATTTTTCCAATCTTATCAGTAAACTTTTGGCTGTGTAGCGGGCAGAAAACGAAAACCAACCGCTCTCACCACTCTTCTCTTCACTGTTCGCCCAACGCCAATTCCGTCGCACGCGCAAAGCAAAGCCTGTTTCTCTCTCCGCCGACAGGGGAAACATACACAGGTGTTCCTTTTTTTCTTCCTTTTTTTTATCATCAAAAGTCGCATCCAGCCAAGATGCCCAAGTCGAGGCGCGCAAAGGTCGTCCACCTCACGCAGGTCAACAAGAAGACGCGCGAGGACAAGGACAAGCTCTTCCAGAACATCCGCGATGCCGTCCCAGAGTACCAGACGTGCTTCGTCTTCAGCGTCGACAATATGCGCAACAGCTACCTCAAGGAAGTGAGACGTGAGCTCTCCGACAGCCGGTACGGTTCTTCCTTGTCCCGTTTTCTGCCTCGGAAAAGAAAAAAAAGAGACACAAAATTGACCAAGACACTTCTTCTCCAGCCTCTTCTTCGGCAAGACAAAGCTCATGGCCAAGGCCCTCGGCCAAACCCCCGCCGAGGCCATCGCCCCGGGCATCGACGACCTCACCCGCTTCCTGACGGGCACCGTCGGCCTCCTCCTGACCAACCGCCCGGCCGCCGCCGTCCTCGCCTACTTCTCGGCCCTCGCGCCCGTCGACTTTGCGCGCGCCGGCGTCCCCGCCACACGCGACTTCTCGGTGCCCCCGGGCGTCGTCTACGCCACCGCCGGCGAGGTGCCCGCCGAGCACGACGTGCCCCTCGAGCACACCATCGAGCCCGAGCTGCGCCGCCTGGGCATGCCCACCCGCATGGTCAAGGGCCGCGTCGTCCTGGGCGACGTCGAGGGGGAGGGCCAGCCGTACGTCGTCTGCAAGGAGGGCGATGTCTTGGATTCGCGGCAGACGAGGTTGCTCAAGCTGTTTGGCGTGTGTCTGAGCGAGTTCAAGGTCCAAGTGGTAGCGTACGTCCCCCCCCCCCCTCTCTCCGTATCCCTAACCCCTCTCTCAAAAGGCTAACAACATCCTCCAGGTACTGGACCGCTGCTACCTCGGAGGTGACCGAGGTCAACCAAGAGGCCATGGACGAGAACTAAAAAGCCGTCCCTCTCTCGGTACGAAAACAACAAAAACGAAAAAACGGGGTGTTAGAATTTTGGATCGACACACATTCATTCTGTTCATATGACTGATACCAGCACACGACACATTTTATGGATCTCGGCGTTGAGGGCCATGGGATACGGGGGCAGCTTGTTGACTACTAAAGTAGACCCGCCCCTGATGACACGAAATAAAAAAGACACAAGTTTTCAAAAGAGAAGCAGCCAGTCGGTAACTTTCACGAGGCTTCAATTGCTCCCATGACACAATTACGAGCCAGTTCCAAGTAATACAAAAAGCACCCTCGTCGATTCCGCCTAAGGGTCAGAACGGAGGGGAGTCCGTGGTAAGCAGGTCACGAAGTCCTTACCTCCGACCTTACCTCGAGTGTCGTAGCCCCCCGTTTGCATGCTACCTTTGAATTCGACTTCTATGCTCTCTCCTCCACTTTCCTCCCCTGGGTTCAATAGAATACATGTATAGTTTTTTTTTTTTCTTGTGGTTATTACCTTCCACCTGATTCCAATTCGAAAGGGTCGAGCCCCTGCTGCGAAGTTGAGCAAACAAAATAAAGGATAGGGAGTCGTGGGTGCCGATTGTCGCCATATATATAGACGTGCTGAGGAGTGGCATCTTGGCCATGTCGCGAGATGTCCTCTGGTGAGCGTCGTTGCAGGTTGTCAAGCACTTAAGAGTTGGTGAGAGGAAAAGTATATCAGTGACGAAACGGACAAGTCGACAACAAACCAGAATCCGGCGAGTGACTTAGTAACGGCGGAGTTTCCGGGGGTCTTCGTAGCCGCCGTCGAATCCTCGCTTTCGGGCGCTGTCGTCGTCCCTGGGTCGGTCGAAGTCCCGATCGCGATACCCACCTTCTCTCCCACCTTCTCTCCCACCCTCTCTGCGACCGATGGGCTCCATGTTGCTGCCCGATCTCCGGTTGTCGCGATCGCCGAATCGGCCGCCGTCACGGTAGCCGCCGTGTCTGTCCTCAAATGAGCGACCGCCACCTCGATCATACCCACCACGGTCTCCTCGGTCCCGGTCTCCACGCTCGCGGTCGCCTCTATCGCCGCGGTCGCGGTCACCGTAACCGTTCCTTCGGTCCCCTCCAGGGCCGGACGGCGCTCCGCTGGGCGCTCCGTATCCGTTGCGATCCCCTCGAGGACCGTCGAAACCACCACTTCGGAAGCCACCTCGGCCTCCTCCAAATCCTCCCCGGAATCCGCCACGTCCGCGTCCACCCTCGAATCCCTTGAAACCGCCGCGGAAGCCTCCTCCATAGCCTCCTCCAGGGCCCATGGGGCGCGAAGGCATCGACTTAGTGTACCCTCGGCCACCAAGGCCCCCACCGAGACGGCGAGGTTTCCAACCCTTGACGGTCCTGCCTCGTTCGACGTCTACCTTGATACGTCGATCCTTGATGCGAATTCCATCGCAAGAATCCAGAGCAGCTACTCATGGTTGCGCCACGGGCGCTGGTGTCAGTAACTCTTACCATGAAATACCTTGGCCGTTTACGCGTGACAAAGGAAAGAAAGGGGCTGAGACGGGCAAGCTTGAGGGCCCTTTGTGTCTCACCGAATACTTCAAGAGAAGGGCAAGCCTGAGGGCCACGTCTCAAAAGGTACATCCGGAAAAAGGATTGGCATGTCCGGCGAAGGGTGGGGGGGATAGGGGGGTGGGTTTACCTCTCATGTCCTTTTCGCGCTCAAAAACCACAAAGGCGTATCCTCGGTGTTTCTTCTTCTTCTTGCCGGGCTTCTCATGAGCGTGGGTATCGACGATGATTCGAATCTGGAGATTGCGTCAGCGGGGCATCGAGGGGATTGTCCATCTGGCGGATACATACACGCTCGATGGGGCCGAATCGGCCAAACTCCTTCTCCAAGTCTCGCTCGTCGGCATCGTAACTGAGACGTGCGACAATGAGCGTCTTGAAGGCGTCGCCTCGAATGTTGGGGTCTTCGGTGGGCTTGTCTACAAACCAAAACAGTCAGCAACCGTCACATTGCCCCCGCGCGAGGCGAGACCGAGCACTCACAAAGCTTGGGCGCATCGGTGCGCAGCTTCTCCGCGGCCTCCTTCCTCTCCAGCTTCTTGCGGTCGCGCTTTTGCAGCCAGCTCTCGGTGGGATTGTACTCGTGCGTTTCCCCGTACAGCTTCAGCTCGGGCAGGAAGGCCGCGACGCCCTCGATGGGCGCGGTTCGGCGGTTCTGGGGCGCGTGGTCGGGCGCCTCGACCCATCGCAGGGGCGGGCGCGGCGCGAAGAGCGCGAGGAGGTTAGGGGGTAGCTTATCCGTCATCGTGGCAGGGCGGTCGCGTCGGCGCAAGAGGAGAGAATTAATACAGGTATGAGAATGGGCAAACTGTGGAAAGGAGCGAAATGAAGCCGGGCATGGAAGCCGCCGAAGTGAAGATGATGAGACAGTCGCCGATTGCAAGAGGCAGCTTTTAGGCTGTCGCGAGGTTTCGTGAAATTATCCCTATGGATGAACTGGGAAGTTGCCGGTGTTCTGCCGGTCTGCGCTAGACCGTTTCTGGTGCTTGTTCAAGTGCTGATGATTTTCGGTGGCGCGACCGCATGCTGGTCCAAAATTTCTCTATTGACGACGGATGTTGAAGACATTGATCGCCACGGCCACACAAAAATGACGATCAAGGCGATAAGGACAATTGCGAAAGGCCAGGTGCGTCTATGCCTCGAATCCCCCACGTCTGACCTTGGAGGCTGACATGCCGCAGAATGGCGTCGGTGCCTTCATCCTCCAATGCAGGAAGCTGGACTTTCACTACTGTGACTGGGCCGGAAGCTCCAAGGGCATGAAGTAAGCTCTCTCTCCCTTTCGCCATTGAAACCTCCCCCAGAAGCCGAATCACCTAACCGTCTCCGTCCGCAGCGGCTTCATCAAGTCCCTCCTCCCCAAATTCGCCGCCGTCAACCCCCAGGTCGAGTTCGCCGTCTCCCCCCGCCCGGGCAAGCACCCCGTGATCATCGGCCACTACATCAACGGCAAGACGAAGCCCATCTGCGTGCGCAACCTGTCGCCCTACGAGATCCTGCGCAAGGCGGAGCTGCTGCGGGATGCCAGCGGCGAGCAGCTGAAGCGCCACAACCGGGCCGTCACCAGCGCCAAGCCCAGCGTCCGCGGCATCTGGTCGCCGTACCACGGCAAGGGAATGGTGGTATGAGGCGGCGGCGTTTCGGCCAGCTTTGGAGCAGCTCGGGAGAGACAAGGCGGAACGTGTATATGTATCTTTTTTCTTTCGGCGGGAGGCGTCACAGCATTGGGTTGCAAGGACATTGTACGATTTAGGCCAAGAATCTCATATTGCCTTTCATGATTACCTCCAATACAGGCTACATTGAAATATTGGATCGAGGGTTTCTATGGGTGCTAAGAGACACGGCCAGCAACAACAGATGGCAGCTCCGTACCACTAGGAAACTGCCTAGTACCTCTTCGGTATACGAAGAGAAGTTTAAATGCCGATTGCAATGCTTCAGCTGCCTTTTCTCCGTACTCTCGGACACTCTGCCACCTAGTTGTCCGCCACAGAGGATAGCAAGCGGGGCGGTAGGAGCAGATGAACCTTGGGTGATGGTTGAAGAGAATTGGGGTATCGCCCTTTGCTTATTCCGAAGATGGACCTTGTTTGCTTTTGGGTAGTCGAAAAGTACAAGTTGGGGAGGGATATCGTTCAAATCAAGTATGACCCCCCCCCCCCCCCCCCCCCATCGACTTGTAGGTGGCTTGTCGAGGAGAAATTGGGAAACTCCAGTTGCCCGTCGACTTGTAGTCGAGTAGTAGAATTGGGGTATGCCGAAGATGAAGCCATTCACTTATAGTCAGGGCAGATAAATTGGGGTATTACTATTTGTTCATTCATCATCTATCTGCGTATCGTGAGAGTCGAGTCCCCAACCGAAGACAGGATATCCAAGCCACTTTTCGCTTTCCTTTTTTCAGGATCTAATTAATCTACCCCCTCTTGGCGTTGATAATGTCGACAACTAAAGTGGGCAATTAGCATGAAACGAGTCAAAGGTCTATCATGGAGGAGCTTACAAGCAGGCTTAAGGGAAGCACCACCGACGAGGAAACCGTCAATGTCGGGCTGGGTGCTCAGGTCACCGCAGTTCTTCTCGTTGACAGAACCGCCGTACAGAATGCGGGTCTCGTCGGCGACCTGGGAGCTGATGCCGCGGAGGAGGTTGCGGATGGCCTTGTGAACGTCCTGAGCCTGGTCGACGGTGGCGACCTTGCCAGTGCCAATAGCCCAGATGGGCTCGTAGGCGATGACAATCTTGCTCCAGTCGTCGCCCGAGATGTGGGACTTGAGAGACTCGAGCTGGGCGCTGACGACGTCAATGGTCTGGCCGGCCTCGCGCTGCTCGAGCGTCTCGCCGCAGCACCAGATGACCTTGAGGCCCTCCTGGACGGCGTACTTGGTCTTGGAGGAGACGACGTCGTCAGACTCGCCGAGGATGGTGCGGCGCTCCGAGTGGCCGAGGATGGTCCACTTGATGTTGCTGTCGAGCAGCTGGGAGACGGAGATCTCGCCGGTGAAGGCGCCGCAGGGCTTGTCGAAGACGTTCTGGGCCGCCACCTCGACGTCGGAGCGGATGGTTTCACGGACGAGGGAGAGGTAGAGGGCGGGAGGGGACACGACGACCTCTGGGAGAGCGCATTAGTGTGGTTTCGCGTTGAGAGGCAGAAGAGTCGGTCGCGTGGTGGCATGAGGGGTTCACCACGCAGACCTTCGGCGAGATGGCGGGGCGGAGGGCATCAAGGTGAGGGGCACGAGAGAGAGAAACACGTACCAGTGGCGTCGTCGAGGGTGGCGTGGTTGAGGTTGGCAACAATCTCCTTGATGCTGGCAACAGTGCCGTTCCTGATGAAAGGTTCCCCAGTCAGAAAAAGTGTTGAGGCATCGCCGGCGTTGCGGGCTTTTTGCTTGGGAGAGGGGGGATGGGCGAGGGGAAATGGGCTGAGGAAGCTATGGTGGGGTTGAGGAACTTACATCTTGAAGTTGCCGCCGACGAAGAATCTGCGAGACATGATGGGCGAGGGTGGGATGAGTCGGTGATGGGGTAAATGTTCTTGAGGCAGAGAGAGGGATTGCTGTCGATGTTGCCGACGATGGATGTTGAGAAGGGATGAGGAAAATAAATAGAGGGGGAGGGGGGGAGGTAAATACTCGTGCTGGCGGGCAGCCAAGGTAGCAACCGGAGGTCACTCCAGAATCCATCCGCGGTGCCGTTAGTGGAGATTCAGAAGCAGTCAAAGAAACGTCCGTGTGTCGGTGCGTGGCTCAGGCCAGCCCAGGCGAGGCCCAGGCAAAGTCAGCTCATCCAGCAAAATGGCTTCACACTTTGCGTCCACAGCCAGCCACGCCGACGACCCAAGACGCGCAACTAGGATCCAGCCACCGCCCAAACCCACGCACGATTCCTTCTAGAAGGCCCTGACCGGGCACCTAGAAAGGGCGCCTGCGAATGGTGGTGTGTAGCGGCCGAGCCCGGAGCTGAGGAAATACCTATAGTACCTATAGTACCTACCTTGACACACGGGGAGTCGGAGGACCGCCGTGGTTCATCGGGACTTCGGATCAGCCTCGAATACCCGAGGCTCGGAATCGACGGCCAGCCCAGCCCAGCCCAGCCCAGCCCAGCTTCAACTGACATGGCGATTGATGAATGACTTGATGGAGCATCACGGCCCAGCCAGCTGATAGCTTCACCCTGTGCGTGAATAGGGAGGGCCTCCAGTCTACACGCGGGATGCTGAATACACCATCACCACGCCACACCGCGAAGCTTTCTGGAAAGAGTCTAATGGCATCGGGAACTCATCACCACCAAAGCCACTCATTCCCGCCCAGAGTCAACTCGCACTCGTCCTTTTCGATATCCCATCTCCCCCCCAAATCCTCTCCCCGCTACGCGACCTCGCGGTACCTCACCCACGCCCTCACCGCTCAAAATCGACTCATGTCGTGACCTGCGACGCCAGAGACGACGCGTACATGGATGTATATGTCTAAGTATGCACGTGCAGACGTCAGACGCAGGGGGGGGATACGAATAAAAGAGCCAACAGGATCGATCCCCTGCCATGCCCTCCCCTCCCCTCGTTGAGCATGGTCGAGGCTTCGGTGAGGCCCGTCACCGTCTCCCCCGCCCTCACCTCCTCTCTCTCTCTGTAACAGAGACGCAGCATCTTGGATGCAAGACACTTCACGCGCCTGTTAGACCTAACCTCCCCCCCCCTCCCCTCCCCTCTCCTCCGCATCTGCTCTCCGCGATCCCCTCGCCGCATCTGTGGCCTCCGTCCCTGCTTCTCCCGACGTTTGCTGCAACCCCCCTTTCACCGCCCTGCTCGACTCCTCGCCGGCCCGGTTCTCGCTCTGCAGCCGCATCTCACCAAGACGCCCGGACAGCCAGCCATCTTCCATCTCAATCTCCCCTCCCCGGGACATCACGGTTGGCATCCGCGCCGCATTGAGCCGAGAATCCGCTTATCTAGCCCATGTCTCAGCTAAAAATCCCCCATTCCGAGTCTAATGCCCCTGAGCCTGGATGAATTGAAATCAACGTCCCCTCAGCTGATGGTCGTTGTACGACATTAATTGGTTCGAGGGAGGCCAGAGCAGCCTCAACCACACGGGCACAGGCCCTCCTCGTATGAACCGAAATCACGTCGTTTTCATCGAACCATTCCGCCTTACTATTGACGGGAGGAAGCAATCATGCTCCTCGGGGTTAGAAAGGCGCCTCATTATGGCCTTGGCAGACAAGGGTGTCGGTGACCCCTCACCTCCGTCACATCTCACGCCGGAATGCCCTTCCGGAAATCAGCTTCACCTTGCAAGGTATCAAAGGGGATCGATCAGATGTAAAGCAAACGCATTTCAACTAAGCAAATAACTAACATAGAAAACCAGATGCCATATCCATATCCATATCCATATCCATATCCCTGTCCATATCCCTATCTATATCTGTATCTGCTACCCTCTGATGTTTGTCTGTTCTCAAACTCAAGTTCTGTATCCTACAAAGATGTTTACTGTTGGTAGATGGAAGAAAAAATTGGCATTCCCCTCGATTTCCTCCTCGACGCTGTGGTCGGTGTATGGTCCTTATCCCGCAAGGGCGGGTCCATGGTCCTCAAAGGGGTCCAAGCCGAGCTGCTGTCGGTTGCTGTTGTCCTTGGGCTCCATGGGTTTCGGTGATCCTGGGTTCCAGTGAGATGGTTCGAAGTCCTCTCTTGGGGTGTGTGCCTCCGATCGGCAGGACGGGGCGTCTCTGCCGACGACCCGTGGGCTCAAGTAATTCAGCCCGAATGGTCTCGAAAAGGTCCAGGGGGTGGTCTCCAAGAGACCGGAATGCCGTCTTTGTGTGCACTGGCACACTGAAAAATTGGTGATTCCCGGTAGCAGATAATAGTCCTTCGCCTGTCATCCGTTCTTGTCAGCTCCGCGTTCCAGCGTCTCGGGGCGAGCCACTCACAATTTGTTCAACCGGTGCCGGTGAAGCCGACGGCCTTGGTGACCGTGGCGAGATCCGTGGTAAGCTTAAGCATGGCCGAGAGGCGGTCCTGTACGTCGTGGATCTGCTGGATGTTCCTGGAATCCTCAGGCTTGACAAGTCCCTGGACAAGAATCTCCACAACCTTGCGGTGGTCCATCCACTGGTCGAGAAGGGGGCGGGCCGGGTTCTCCTTCGACTCCGGAGCGGGCGCCGACTTGACGGCTGACTTACGGCTGCTGGGCTGCGTCTCAGGCACTTCCGTCTTACGCTTACGTCCCTTGGTAGAGTTGGCGGCACCGGAAGGAGGGGATCCGCCGGAGCTGCCGTGGTCGTTGTGGACGCGCTTCATGTGGTCACGAAGGTTCCACTGGCGAGGGAATCCATTCCCGGCAACGGCACGCTCACAGCCCTCGTAGATGCAGAGGAAAGGCTTCTCGCCGTGGCCATGGAGGCCGTGGGCCTCGCGCTCGTGGCGGAGGAGGCAGGCGGTGGAAGAAAAGCGAGCGCCCTCGCAAGAATCAGCCTTGCAGCGGTAGGGCTTCAGGTGGGAATCCACAAATTTGCTTCACAGGTTAGTCGACGTGGCCGGGAGAGAGCGATGCACCAATTGTTCTTACTCGTAGTTGCACTTGAGCTTCTCGGGCTTGTGGTTGCAGTTGGTCGTGCCCTCCCACGGGCAGTGGTAGAGGCCATCCTCGAGCGGTGCGGCCTTCTTGTACAGATCATGGTCCCTTGCGGACTCACCTTCCGAGTTCTGACGTCGGGGTCCGGGAAAAGGAGAGGCAGGGGGGAGGGTCAAGGGCTCCTCGGGTTGAGAAATGCTGGTGGTAACCTCCTTGGAAGCAATGGGGACTTTCCGGTCAATGCTGGGTGGGGTGGCTTTGTAAGAAACCGATCTACTGCCTTCATTGCAGAGGGGCGATACATACCTAGGCGACTGGCAAGAAATCTCGGGCGAAGAGTTGGGGCTCTGAGTGATGGGCCACAAGTCATCCGTGTTGGTGGCCGGGGATGAAGCCTGGGAAATGGAGCTAGAAAAGCAGTCCCAGGAGCCGGGAGGAGAGTGGCCAACCACGCTGATATCAGGACCGAGCTGTGTCTGGGAGGGGACAATGGAGAATGGGCTTGGGTCCGGGAGGGAAAAGGTAGCGTCGGCATTCAGTCCCGAGATGTCGAGGGGATAGGTAGGCCAGTTTGTCTCAGGATCCAAGAGCAGGCATGAATCCATTCCAGAGATAGAACCAGCTTGGGATCCATTGCGGAAAGCGTAGACATTACCTGTGACGTCCATAGACAATTGTGATATTTGCGACAGCGAAGAGCCGCTGGATCTGCTTGAGCTGACCCGGGACATGGAGTGTCCCCCTTGGGGCACCGCAGCAGCAGCCCTAGAAGGCCAGACGTTCTGGGTCTCCTGGCGGCCTTGAGGCAGGATCCTGGTTCCTCTGGGGGTGGTCTGGCCAGATGTGAAAATGTAGTCCTCGGCATCTCCGGAGTGAGCAGATCCATTATCTGAGAAGTCTTGGAAGTTCTGTGGTCCTGCTTCCGCTGTCGTGGCCCATGACGAACCTGCAGCGAGGTCCGTTGATGGTTCTGTGTGAGAAAATGAAAACATCCCAGATGAGCTGGAAGCCATGGAAGACTGAGTGTAGCTGCAATCGCAAGAAGGTTAGTGTCATTCACGACAGGTGACAAAAGAAATAGATCGAAAGAAAAGACGTGAAAGCCTTGGCGTGAGTCAACTTTGATCTGTTGTGAGGTTAGCTTATACACCAGCAGGGGGCTACATAGTAGTTGTATACAGACCATGCCAGACGGAGAGCAGAGAGTGGTTCCCAGTGAAGAATCTTGCAGTCCCAGTCGAAGTCCAGTTGAATCCGGTTGAGTCCATGAAAGTCCATTGTTGGTCCGTTAAGATCAAGGTCACGGCAAGAGGGTTAAAAGCCAGGTGCATATGTTGATTCAGGGGCGTTGGGGTTGCGAGTTGGTATCCAGGTGATTTAGATCTGGGTCGATATTTCCTGTGCGAGCTTCCTGTTGAACGGGGTGTAGAGGGTGTCACGAGGCGTTGTCCATCCATACGGGTCGTCTTGGGTGAGCCAAAGCGGGTAGAGTGTTGTCAATCCAGTGTCCAGTATCCGTGTCTTGTGTCCGGCGTGTGTCGAGCCATTTCGTTGGGCCTGCGGGTTGAGAGTTGTTGTATGCGTTCCATTGTTGTGAGACCAGGCCAGGTGACTACGGAGAAGGAGCGGCAGAAGTTGAAGGAGCAAAGGTAAAGCAAAGGCGTGAGAAAGAGCTTCAGAGGATCGACAGAACCAGAGCATCCATGGTATTATTCGGGTCGATTCCAGTTCAGAGCAAGTCGCGAGTCCATGTGGAGTCCAGTGTGTGCGGCCGCACTGCAATTAGATTGAATTGCAAGGCTGTTAAGCCAGAGTTACCCGAGTTCCCGGTACTAAAAGTACAGGAATTGGGTGTGGAAAGCAGTCGACAGCTAAGTTGGTCCAGGTGAGAAATCCTTGATGAGCGAGTCCATTTGAGTTCCTTGGGTCGAGTCCATGTAATCCAGTGATGTGTCCCGTCCATTCTGTCCATTGAGAAAAGGAAATCCAGAAGAAGCGATCCAGGTCCATTGCTAAAAGGAATGCTGTCTGAAGTTGCAGTGTTGGGCGATACTCACCATAGGCTCAAGGCCTGAAGAAATGATCATCATGTTCATGTCCGGTCGGACAGAATCCCAGAGTAGTCTCCAGTTGGGTCGAGAGAAGGTATCCTGGGTACGGGTCCTTGGGAGTCCTGGGGCGAAGAGATGCACGAAGCGGCCATCCGGAGGAGCAAGAGGCTGAACTGAGGAATGAAAAGAGAAGGGATTGATGTATACAAGACTTTTGGCAAACATGATGAAAAGCAAACGCAAGCCTCCCAGGGAAGTGAGTGAAGGAACAGTACCTAGTGAGCTGGTGAACCTCGTCGAGGTCAACAGCGTTATTGTAACCAGGCATAGTGGCCGGCTGTGGAACAACAAGGGCAATGGTCATGGTATCCTCGGATGGTAGAGCAATTTGGCTCTGGAGATCCAGCAGGAAGCAACGTACGGAGGCGTTGTCTTGCAAGTTCAGGCCAGTGGCAAGTTTGTCGTCAAGTTGTCGTGATGGTGTTGCGCAACAGGAAGATCCTTGGGATGCGTCGGGTTACTTTGGAGTAGATCCTCTCGTGGAGCGTGGGAGCAGATACAGAGAAGAGGGATGGTAAAAGAGGGGAAAAGGGATGGGTCGTCCTGAAGGATTAGGCCGAAGCGAGGTCGATTTGGGCAGTAAGGGGCGAGTTGGGCTGGAAAATGAAGAAGCAGGACTGAAATGTTGGGCAACGAGGGGCCCTGCGGGTTTTATTGTCATCGTGGGCTGACAGAAGGTCAAGACGGACCCCCCACACGCGAACAGGAGTGCCAATGAAAACACCACCAGAAGGGCCGCGACGGCCGTCACACTGGCCGCAGGAGTGAGTTGGCGTTTGTGATTGAGGAAGCGCTGAGGGTCGTCGACTGCAGGGATCCTGGCCGGCTTCCTTGGTTTGGAGAGGGGCCGGGGTGGAGAGAGCTGCCCTGGGTTGTCCTATCAGTGTCGCCAGAGACGAGCGATAATGCGAAGGGGAGGGATCAAGGTGGTCGGACAACGCAGCACTGCAGCAGGCCAACGCAAAAAGCAAGCCGACGGAAGGGGAAAAATGCCGGTTGTCGAAGCTGAAGAGAGGGGAAAAGGAGGTTGGCCCCGAGATTGCTCCATGATTCCTCGCAAAAGGTTCGCATTATCGACGTCGATCCTCATGTCAGTCGAGAGGGACCGTAGCCCGAGCGTCTCTCTCTCTCAGTGCTTCCTAGAAATCGAGGCTATCCCAATGCCGCCATTCCTCCTGGCGCTTCGTCAGGGCCTTCGTCGGGGCCTTCGTCGGGGGGCTTCGTCAGGACCAGTCGCCCGGATAATGACATTCCCTGGCGGGAATTGCGGGAGCGCGCGGCACGGTTGAGCCATTCAACCTTCGTGTCTGCGGGGTCATGATGCTACTTCGCGACGGGTGGCAGCCATTTCCTGACCGGTCGGCCACGGTCCGGGCCACTTCAGTCTCTTCGGCCTAGTCTCCTCTGCCAAGTCAGCAGCAGTGGACCAAATGGATCAAGCGAGCGTCGCCCATCACCAACCAGCTGCCCCTCGGCGAACCGTCATGCAACCAGCGGCACACCGAGTCGACGCGGGACGAAGACCCTTCTCATCCCTGGCTCCTGATTGACCGCGATAAGAGTTGTCGAAAGGGGGGGGAGGGGGGGGGCCAGCTGTGAAAGACCTTCTCGTGACGGCGTCGCTCGCATTGCATATGCGTAGGGGGCCTCAAAACCTCGTCGAGCGAATCGCATCACTGCCCCGATTAGCAAACAAAATTGCGGTCAGCGAGAGTTGGTGGGATGAAGAGGACGCAGCCGCAGCAAGCACCCGTCGAGAAAGGGCGGAAAGTGCGAGAAGTGCGACGAGGAAAGAGGAAACAGGAGCAGGTGCATCCCCCTCCCCTTGCTCCCTTGCCGTGTCTCTGCTGTTTCCCCGCGAGATGCCGCCATTCTGACGCCCGCCAAGAACCTGCTCAGCCGAAGAGTTGAAAGAAACCGAGCCACGTCAACGAGGTTTATGCAATGATGCCTGCAGTTCTTGCACCTCGTTGAGTCAGCTCTGCTGAGTTTTTCCAAAAGCGAAGGAGCCCATTCGTGGTCCCTTCCCATGCCCCTCCTTCCCCTCCTTCGCCGAAGCCTCCTTCCCGGGACCGGCCCCACGTGAAGCCGGTGACATTACTCTCGATGGAATGGAATGGAAGACTCGAGAGGCACACCCAGCAAACCAACGTTAGGTAACCGCAAAGTTCGCCCGAGGCGGTAAGCTCCACGGCTGGCTTTGATGCGGCTCTCGCGCGTTGGCTCCACGACAGAACGCCTCTGCCGTCCAGTCGTTGGGCAGTTGAGGCTCTCACGGGACCTCTGGCTCGCATCTCGGGCGAGGCAGGATATCGAACAACGTGTAACGCATTTTCGGCTACACGGAACGTTATTCGGCTGCCTAGACGTTGCATCTTGTGATGCCTCGTTTTCTGTCGACGTGGTGAGCACGCCGTCGGCTATCGGTGCAAACGCACTGAATTCCCATCAACACATCAAGGAAGAGGAGAAGACGAAGCACGGAGGCTTACTAATTGACAAATATTGATTGACGCAGCAAGCATACCCTAGTCTCTATCCATACTCCCAATCTCTATCACCGCCGGGTCTATAGTATCTTCGCCAAAGCCTCCTCCTCGAATGACACCTTCTTCCCAAAGCTCACTCAGGCCTTGCTCGGTTTGCTCATCCATGGCGCCCAAAACCCCCGCCAACACCATCTTTGCCGAGTCCCAGCTTCGAATGTCCAGCACACGGCTGACGAGCCTCATCTTGTCGTTGTACACCTCTCGCCACCTCGCCAGTTGCATCTCCTCCACCGCATTGGTTGCTCGACCTGTCGACGCAATTGAGGCCCCAAACATGACACACCACAGCCACAGAGGCCGCGTCCACGTACTCGTCCTCAGGTATTCCTCACCCGCATTGACATCGTCTATGAGCTGCTCCAGCAGCCAATCGACCAAGGTCGCGTCAAAGTATCGATGGCCGAGCTCGGAGCAGAGGTAGAAGAAGGTGGCTATGAAGCTCGTTCGGCTGCTTCTCGCGTCTTGGTTGAGGATCTGCGGTACGTATTGGGCCGTGTTGAAGCCCCGTGATATCTCGTAGTTGAGGTTGAGGTCGGTGGTGTGGTTTTGCCACAGCCGCGCCGCTTGCGTGTCTTGATCTCTCCACCACCCATACCTCGGCGCCTCGCGTGGTGGCAAGGCCGTGATGTCCCAGATGGATGCAAACAAGAGGGCGAGGAATGTCGGCGTAAACCCAGGCTCGTTGACCAGCTTGTCTGACTTGCCCGTCCGCAGTCCGTCGCCGACCCTGATCTGACGTTAGCATGGTTCCATCCCACTAGCCACGCCACAACTTGCATTTTCAACATCATCTGGGGCAGTGTAGGCGACTGGTCCGCCGTATTCCATTCTCGTATCGCCGATTGAATGCCTTTCAAGTGTCTCGACGAGGCATCCAGCTCTCCGATGGCTCCCTGCAGTCTTGGTGTCAGCACTATCGTCTATAGCCTCGCGCAGCGACCGGATGCCACCTCTGTAAGTGCGAGCGCGGCTATAGCCAACATGGTGTCTCCGCTCTGAGCCATCTCGGGGCTTTGCAGCTGTTCTCTCGCGAATTGATATGTGGCCGCCTTGTGGTACAGGAACGGGATCCTGACCTCGTCCATCGAGCCCGTCACCCAAGCCCACTGGGTGGCCGAGAGCATCAAACACATGTGCATGTACCCCGGATTCTCGAAGGCTTTTTGGATACTGTTGAAGAGCCTCGTCAGCGAGATTGGGGGTCGAACGGGGCCGGAGCCGGAGCCCCGGGTTAAACTCACGCCGAGGACTGGAGTTCTCGGGCAACGGGTCTCTGTCCCCATACAGCATACTGGGAAACTATGATCGGATGCGTTAGTGCCCGCATGCTCGGGTGGTTGACGGCCTTGACGGCCCGGAGAACGAACAATGGCGCAGCAGCCGCTTAGACCGCTCCGGGAGGGCGTCGAAGGAGCCTCCAACGTAGTCGTTGAGGACATTGATCAACGGAGATGGCGGAGGCTCGGCAAGCGTTAGCTGGGCGGCCGAGTTGACGTCGGCGTCGGCGTCGGCGTCTCCGCGACTGGAAGGCCCGGGTTCGCTCGAAGGCAGCGTCTGTTGGGGGATGGGATAGATGCAGTCACTGCCCGTCTGGAGACAGTTGGTGCTGGGTCGCCAATCATGGTCAGCCTATGTCGTTCGCATGCCGTATAGGGGACCGAGGAAGCCGGCGGTGCTGCAGGACTCGTCTATGCCACAGCCTCGGGTCTTCAGGGTGCACATACCACAACGGTTTCTGCTCGTCGCACCGGACATGGCGTCTCTTACACGTCTGGCAGCCGTTCTTGCTCCGTCGGTGGAATCTCCTCTTGCGTTCTTTGGGGGGAGCCATTTGTTCTCACGTGTGCATATCGTGGCTTGCCCTCGTTGATAATCGCGTCGCCCGCATGCTCGTGCGTCGTCTAGATTTGTATCCGGTAGTTCGGGGACAGACGACAGCAATATGGCCTTTCGAGGAGGCGATTTTCTGATCAGGCACGGTTTCAGAAGGAAGGCCATGAAGAAAGGCTGCAACTCGTATCGAAACCCGCCCTTGCCCGATACAAACCAAGTCGGATGGTGAGATTGCCTCCAAATAGAAGCCAGGCCAGCAAATTCGTTTCCCTAGACGAAGGCTGCAGACATTCATCCAATCAGAAATAGGGTCCCCCGGCCCATGACTCGCTTAGGCCCATTGGCGGGGCGTATATAAGAGGAGAGTCGGCCGCTCGAGAGCCTTGGGGCCGGAGATCGGTGAAGCCATCACCAGATGGAATCGAAGTAACGTTCAGCCGTGCCACACTGTCCAGGGCTTGAGCCACAAAATCGCCTACGTTACGGCTGCAGTACGGGCTTAATCCCGAGCCTGGGGCCTCATCTGCGACACAGGCACGGCGCTAGCCTCGCCGCCGGCAGTCCCAAGAGGGGGACGGTCCGGGGTTTGTGGCGAGTGAGGCGTCTTTGTCAGCGACGGATAAGGCAGATGGAAACGCCCGTGGCTTGTTCTAAGTGCTGACAGATGCTTTCAACGGCACCATTGCCAAGATTGATGGGCCGATCGGAGGAGAATACGGAGAGGGCCTGGTCGCGTCGCCCCCGGCGGCCGCCCTGCCGTTGCGGAGGTCCGGGCCGCTGGGTGGGGATCTAGGTCGGAAGACGTGACGGAACTTGGAAGCAGGACGGGGGAGAGATCGATCATGATGGGAAGTGGGGGACGGAAGTTTTATTTTAGGGCAAGCCGTTGTGTCGGGAGGAAATGAGGGCAATCAAGAGGTTGGTCTAGGTTAGGGAACCTCGTGTTGGGAGGTTTCATCGCGAAACGGGCACGTGAGGGCGATTGATAAAGCAGCGTCCTCGGACGAAGAAGGAGCTACCGGCCGACCTCCTTCCGACGACCTGGAGGCGACGACGATGTTCTTTCCTTTCTTTTCCTCCATCGCCCCTTCTTATCTTCGCCACGCCTCCTCCTCTTGCCTCTTCATTTCGTTATGAGACTGCCAGGTCTAGATCACGCAAGACCCGCGCCCATCCACGAATGGGATTCCGCTGCGTGCCCTCGGAGCAATGGAGGAGGAGACGGCGGCGAATAGCGCTATCTCGCCTGGTCCTTTTGTTTCGTCGGCATTGCCCGCCTCTTCACCGTTGCATGATTGCATTGACGAGCGGCGAATGCTGGGTGGACTTGGCATCGAGATGCCACCTCAGAAGTCTGATGAGCTGTTGGCGAAGCGGTTGAAAAAAAAAACCCCCCCCCAAAAAACCCGACGAGGGACTGACACGTCTGGATGGAACGCGTGGTCAACTCGACCACCAGCAAATGGAAAGGCAGAGGAATGAAAACAAGTTTAAAGCAAACTTGCATATTCCGACACGAGTGGCGTCGTCATTTTTTATTCGAATCCAGTCGAGGCATATTGGCGCAAAAGGGAGATACGGATACATAAGTCACTTCGCGCAAGGGAATGACCGGGACAATCGTGTCACGGCCACATTTTCCTGCCTCACGCTGATCCATGCGCGTGCTCAGTCACATGCATATGCCATATGCCTGCCATCTAACCATCTGTCTGCCATCTGGTTCCCGTCGTTTGTTTGATGAGAAGAAGTGGACTCCGATCTGGCACTTGGACGGTGTGGTCGAGGGCATCCCAGCCACCAGCAGCCATTGCCAGCCATTTCCCGCCATGGCCAAACCATCTGCAGCGAACGAGCAACAGCCTTATGCCACATCCCTTCTCATCTCGTTGGCCTCACCGATCAGGGCGACGTCGGCAGACCCGCCTCCATCTCCATCGCATATCGTTGCTGGCACGGTCCACAATCCTTCGCGAGCTGAGCAAAAAAACGAAAGCACATCCATCGATATGGATCACGGCATGGCATACGAAACAAAAAGCAAAAAGGAAGTCAACCGAGTGAGTGCCAGCTAATGCCACGGGATGCGGCGTGCCAGCACTCGGTGGAGCAATTGGATGCAGTGGCTACGTAGCCGGCGGCTGTTGCATCAGTGTCAGGCCACGCTGTACAGCTCAGATTGCAGTACCATTTCGTCGACATGATGATGCAAATGCCTTCAGGGCCGCGGCGATGGATGGTTTTGCCCGAGGGGGGATTCGGCTTCGGCACCGTGGGGCTGCCATGCATTCCTTTGCGCATGGCATCGCATTGTGTCTCGACTCGACGCGTTCGTGAGCTGTCGAGTCCCAGGCCGAGTCCTTCGAGGGTCGGTCGGCCAATGGGTCCAGTTTATCCAGTCATCCAGTCTTCATCATGGGTCCCGTCCCCAAGTCCCAAGTCGCCAGTCCCAACGTCCGAGGCCCAAGAGGAGACCCGGTGCCCAGTCCTCGGGTGCCCGTTCATCCTAGGACGCGCGCACGCACGTACGCAAGCAAGGAGGCAAGGGAGCAGTGAAGAAGAAGGGTTGATGAAGCAAGCATACCAGCCCGGCCTGCCCGGTGGTGGTGGTGGTGTTGGTGCTGGTGGTGCTGGTGGTGGTGGTGATGGCGGATGGTGTGCTGTACACAATAAGCCGGGCATGCATTGCAGGCCCTGTGATGGTGGGCGTGGGCATCAACCCGCCCGCGGTTGGGTTCTGATGAAGCTGGTTCGTTGGCATCAACTCGACAATTCAGGCGCTTGGTGCCCGACTCCCATCTCAGGCTGTCCATTGACCGCTCCTCTTCTTTCCGGGAAGTCCCCTGCTCCCAAGTGTCTCACCTGAGGTCATCTCTACCTGATGCTGCCAGCGGGCTCTCTTGGGCAACAACGCCAGCGCCCAATGGTGCCCGGGAAATTGCCTCGCTCGGGCCAAGCTGCCACCCTTCAACCACAAACATCTGGGGTAGACCTGGACACTCTGGCAAAACTTGACTTTGTTGTTGCTTCTGCTTTTCGTACGCGCTCTGTATTCCCGAACGCTGGACTCTGGACTCTGGACTCCCGTACTTACCTTACTGTATAGTAGCTGCCGCGGAGAGCAAGAGTGTGCGAGCGTGTCAGCACCTGCCTGCCTACGCCCCCGTACGTGTCTCCCTCGGCTACCTGCTTCATCCTGCCTGCTTCCATTACCTGCCAACCACGTACTCCGTACCTCCCTCACCTTGTCGATAGCAACAAACCACCGCCAACCATTACCTTAGACCAGCCATCCTCGCCCAGACGGGCTTTTCGTTTGCATCAAATCAATCTATCCAGTCCTGCACTTCAGCAAGCGCGCGCAACGCAGGGTCGAGAACTACCTCCCGCTAGCAAGCGCTGCACCGTACCGTACGAATACTGTCCCAGAGCGCAGTCGCCAGCCTCGGAACCCGCCAGCCAACGCTCCAGGACTGCCTGCCCGCCCACAACAACCCCTCACTAGCATTCACCACTCACGAGATTTCGCCAGAAGAAAAAAAAAAAAGGGAAAAAAAAAAAAAAAAAAAAAAGGTCCGCCCGATGACTGTGGACTCTTCCTCTTGCTTGCATCGCCAACGCCCACGCCAACGCCAACGCCGCCAACAGACCCTCGACGTCCCTCTCCTCCTGCTGCTTGGTGGGCTCTAGGTAAAATCCATCGTCACCCTAACTTCCACCTTCCTACTCGCAACGGTTCCAACTTCCTGGGGTATTGGGGCGAATTCCTCTGCAAATCTTGCCAGAAACGACTTGGTGTTTTGCTTCCACTCGACACTGGCCCGGTCCCTGTCAACTCCGCTGCTAGCGAACGGAATATCTCTGCTCTGTCACTACCCATCTGGTCCGGGATCAGCCAACTTTGACATGCGGCCCAGCTCCCTTGATGCCTCACGAAACGAAGATAAAATCGACACTATTCCGAGCCTCACCCTCGTTCTCGCCCCGTGCCAACTCAATCGGCTTTCCTAGCACCTCTCACTGGTTCGCTAGCCCCGTGCACGACCCTTTGTGCTTCACTCCGTTCTGCGAGACCAAGCCAGCTGTTATTTATTGCTGCTGTGGACGTCTCATTCTCCCCTGCCTTGGACCCCCGGGACACACCGCCTAGAATCGCCGACAGGAAGACCCAGGACAATCGACATCTCAGGAAACCCTAGTCACCGTGGATTCCCCCGGAGTGATTGGAACCAGCTTTTTTTTCTGGAGGAACCAAGGATCTCAGCCCGAGGCTCCATAGTTGTGTGTGCAAGCTGTCCATCGGATTTAGTCGCCTTTTTTTTTTTTTTTGTTGGATCCAATCCAGGCCTGGCTCCGTTTGCTTCTTCGACTCCAGTGGAATTTCTCTTTATCAGCCGCAAGCCTCGTCGCAGTCTTGCCCGAAAGATTTGACGTTGCCATTTTACCCATTATGAGCCAGAACGACATGGCCCAGCCCGAGTTTGCCTACAGATCTTCTGCTACCATGTCCGGCAGCACCTGGAACCCAACACGCAGGTAGGTTACCATGCTCGGATCCTTCCTAGATCCCGTCCACAAGCATTTGACTGATCGGTCGCTGCTAGTTCATTTACCGAACCCCAGGTGGTGCATGGAGGGCTCGAGAGTGCCTTCTACCAGACGCCGAGGTAAGACGAGCACCCCCAAACGCCCAAAGGTCCACACCTGGTCGAACGATTTAGTAACATGAATTCTCAAGCGTCAACTACTCATCCAGCTCCTACAACCTGGCCACGGGCATGCCCATAGGTTCCAATGGACGTCGATCGCGACCTGAGTCCATGTATCAAACGACGACCGCGCCGTCCTACGCCGCGCGGCCTCCCTCGGGCTCCTATGGAAAGGGAGTCATAGGCCAGGGCTCCTCCTACAAGGGCTCCAGCTCCCAGGCATGGGACATTCAGGATAGGTACTCGCCGACCGATTCCGTCGACGACATCATCGCGTCGCCTAACCTTTCCGACTACTCGCTGGAGAGCGCCGCCACCGCGGCGCCTACCGGCAAGACGAAGCACAACCCCAAGGGGGGTCGATCGCAGCGACGGCCCTCGAACCGAGACGAGTTCGACGGCCCCCATCAGTTCTTGCAACGACCGCCTCCCGATGTCATTGCCATGCAAGAGCGAGAACTGCCCCATCTACCGACGAATCTTCACGTTCAGGAACAGGACAGTGTCCTTAGCCAAGTCAACGATCGGCTCTCGCAGTGCGCCTACGATTTTGTCGCGAAGTACCAGTTCCCGATTCCGTTGACTCAGGACATGAGGCCCGTCGAGCGACCTCAGGACAGAGAATGGACCGAATGGGTTTACCTCTTGAAGCGATTGGCGACGAAGCGACGCATTCCCGCCCGAGTCCTATACAACGGCCAGATCAAGCAGTTTGTCACCATTCTAGAGAACTCGCTAGAGATGCGACACGCCGCCAAACACCAGAGCCGCCCCCTCAAGGATGACCGGAACATCCTTCAGCTGATCTCGGCCGGCATTCAAGTGGCCAAGATACTGAAGGATGCTTCAGCCATGGACTACCTTGACAAACTATACGTTTCCACCGAAAAGCAGATCAAGGAGCGAGCCGCCACGCGGTTTCGATCCTAAGATTGATCCGTAAGACTTTTCACTACCAAGTCGGCCACGATGGCTCGACGATGATCACGTTTTATACTACGCATCCTGTGAACAGGAATGAGAACCAGTCAACCTCGATTACGGCCCCGAGCAGAAAACCAGGGATCGGACTGGAGCCCAGGCTCGATGCCTGCGGACTCCACGACGTTGGATTGCGAAATGATAATGTTTTGTTGTTATGAAGCGGTTTGGCACGCATGCTGAGCAATGGCTCATGACCAAGAAACACAGACCCCTTCGTTGGGGAGGGAGGGTCATCGTTTAGAGCGTGTCAGGAGTTTGTTTGTTGTTTTGCTCTGCTTCTTCTTTTTCATTTTTGTGCTCTCGTTTTGCTTTTTCAAGCGAAGCTACTCTGCTGTCGTCAGCCCTGGCTTTTCCGGCTATTGCCTTTTGTTATTGCTTTTTTTTTTATCGACCTCTGACAGTCCTTCGAGAGAGAAGGAAAGAAAACTCTGCCCGCGGCCAGTTCCGGAATGGCTCGGGGTCGCTGTTGGAAAGGGTGCACGACATGTGCAATGTCGTGGGCCCGTCGGTGGCGTTGGGAATTGATGAGGCTGGGGGTGTTGGGCATTGGCATGGACGGACGGATGGATGGATGGATGGATGGGAAAGACGGGTGTCCCCGTATGAACTTTGGAAGGAACCCTGGTGACGAATGAATTGCACTCACCTCGCGACTGGTGTAGGATTATGGAGCGGACGACGGAGGCTCGAGATGGAGATGGAGAGATGATTTTTAGACAAGATTGAAATATGAGGCAATGAAGAGACGCCGGAGTAGTGCGCAGTCTGTTTGCTCTTACCATCCATCATATCAGTTTACTACGAACGCCTCGAGCAATCAGTTACTCGAAGGAAAAAGAGAGCCTTGATGAGTGCCTATTGACCCCGCTCCTTGCAAGGTAGTCAGTCAGTCAAGACACCTGACTCACAATGGGGTCCCTGATTGATTCTCAGTACCAGACGGTGAATGTCTTGCTTTGCTTCGTTCTTGTTAAAATGGGGGGAACAAGGAGGAATCTACCTCGACATACTCGGGACGACCTCGATTGTCCCTCGCCATTGTCAAAAATAATGAGTCTTCTTAAGAAACAAACAGGCCGTCGTTTGACAAATGAATCAAACCCCACAAAAAAAGGTTCTGGGGGGAGTCGAACCCTCGCTGCTGGAATCAAAATCCAGAGTCATGACCGTTAGACCACAGAACCTGATCTGGGACTCAAACATGGTAATTGCTACCTATGCGATTCCGCCTTGACAGCCCTTACGGTTCCTCCCCATCTGCTTCAGGGTAGATGCCACGAAAAGGCGTTCCAACCATCCCGCAGCGCTTCTCACGCGACAGTGGTGGTACAAGGTTCATAAGCATTGATGCCCGTACCACAATGGGTTGGACCTCATCGACGCGTCACGAGATGATTTTGAGGCCATCCGAATCTTGATCATGCTCTGCATGCTGGCCTAACGCATGTCAGATCAACTGCCAGTCACAGGCGTCAAGCCGATAATGCAAGTGATGAGGGGGCGTTGCACAACGTTTCGACCGCTCGGTGAGAAGACATGAAATGAGGCCGGCCACCTATAAAGAAGTGGAAGTTATGCACGTAATATTAGATTCGGACGTGGGATGATGCCCTCCAAACAGACGCTGGAGAAGGTGCCAACTTAGTAATCGCCCGCCTGCATGTGCGAAAATGATTGGTCACGGGGATAAACTGCAGGAGCGAGCGGCCTTCGCCCTGCCCAATTGCCCCTCGAGCCGGCGACGCCCAGTCGGTCGGCCGATTGGGTTTAGCGCGTCACTTCCAGTGTCAAGAACGTCGACCGAGAGAGCATTCGTGATGAGATTTGTCTTCTCTCGCCGTTTGAGAAAAAACCAGAAAACGTCACCGGAGCCGTGCTCCATTGCTTATCTCCTTTCTCCCTCCGTCGCTGTTTTTTTGCTCCTTGCTGCGCCGAGCCTGGATTGCTGACGATAACCGCATCGACACTGCGACTACTTCCTACAACACCTATTTGCGACATCACCACCACTTCACCAACTCTACCAGGTACCACAGCGACAACTCCAGCTGCTGACTGCAGGTCACCACGTACGGAAGTTGATCGCATGACCACTGCCGCCAGTTCCTACTCAGATACCTCGTTTATACCGGACCATATCCGCGTTGACCTGTGCCTCGAACATCTCAGCAACGTCCATCAACTAACCCTCGGATACGGTTGATCTTGAACCGGCGCATTTGATCCGAACCAGACGTAACCCCTCACACACAGCCAAAAACCATTTGTAATGGCGTCTGTAGGCTCGCGACCGTCCCCGAATGGCTCGTCTCCTCACCAGGACTTCGATTCCGCTGCCGAAACCGAAGAGTCGTGGCAATACATCGACTATGGCGCCGGCTCTACCCCGTCCTCGATTGGATTCTTCTCCGACCCGGCCAGTGGAAGCCTGAATAGCTTCGCCGTCATCGGACATGTCACTGGAAACACCCCATCACCCTCAGCCCCTTCTGCTTCCCCCCTGCTCTTGGGCGAGATGGACCAGTCTGCCTTCTTCCCGAACCCCTCCTCCTTCTCGACGCTGGCGGACCAAGGAAGCACGAACGCCTTCGCTACGGCGTCCGTCCCCTCAACTACCGACGGAGGCTTCGGCTCGGCACAGTCATTCATGACACCCCAGCAGTACCTCTTCCAGCAGCAAGACCCGACCCAGTTTTCCCCTCAGGAGCTGAACGGTATGCTGGTGATGCACAAGACGGGGTCTCGTCCGTTACATGGCGCTGACGATGAAGCAGAGTTGTCGCCTTTCATGGCTGCCTTTCAGAATGATTTGTTCCCGGCAACCTCGGAGGCGCAGCCCCAGTTCCATCAAGTCGACCTGAACATCTCACAACCGTTCCAGGCCGACGCCAACGTTCCGCCATGGAACCCTGCCAACCCTCGGGGGACCGAGACAAGCATGTTCATCATGGACGACTTCAGTGGCTCATCGCCGAAAAGTATGAATTCTCAGGTTACCTCATCTCCCAGTTCTGGAGCCAGCCCTGGTGGCAGTCGCTCCCCCCCTGCCCAGATTCGCAAGGTCAAGACCGGCAAGGTAGAGAAGAAGAAGGCGGAACAGTCGGGCAAGTTCGTCATTGTCACACCCACGTCCATCTCAGCTCACGCCGGCCGACCGAACCCCTTCGAGTGCTTCGAGGCGATGCGGACAAGCCAGCGAGGACGAAAGGGGCCCCTGGCCAACGCCATCAAGGAGAGCGCCCTTCAGGTTCGCCGACTCGGCGCTTGCTTCTGCTGCCACAGCCGAAAGGTCAAGTGCGACAAGGAGCGACCATGCAGGAGTTGCAAGAAGCTCATGCTCCAAGTCCCACAGGTTGTCTGCTGGCAATTTGCCGACTTCATCCCCATCCTGTTCCCCGAATTCATCCGCGGCCACTTCCGCAAGGAGGAGATGAACAAGTTCATGACAGAGAACATCGAAGGCTTCACGGTCAACGGCATCGAGCAGAACTGCTCTGTAGAACTCTTCTCCGGCCCTCTCTTTTCGACGGTGCTGGCTGTCAAGGCCAAGTTCTTCACCCCCATCGGCGAAGACGTGGTGCGGCACTGGCACCTGAAGACGGGTATGAACCGAATGGACCTCGAGTCCAACGGATCTGCGGCCATCGGCCTCGAGTTCAAGGATCCTTCCGAGAGAGATATGCTTAGGAAGCGTACAAAGAAGTACATCCAAGAAGTGGTTGCCGAGCCGGCGTTCCCCGAACAAGTGACGGATACCTTCAAGCACACCACGCTGCCGATGCGGATTATTCGGATTGTTAAGCGCTATACCGAAGAGTCCGAATCGCCCATGGTGAAACGAGCCCTCTCCATCTATTGCATGCACTACATCATGACACGCCACCTTTGCCTCACCGTCGAGTGTCTGGACTCTCTCCAGGCTACTGGCATGATGCCAATCAACGTTGCCGCGTACACTCCCCGAGTCCTGGGTCGGCAAATCAAGTCCATCATCGACGAACTGATGATGCGGGAGACACAGCAGCTCTTCGAGCTCTTCTCCAAGTCTCTCAAGCCCAAGTCTCGACGGGAGTGGGCACCCTGCTTGGCAGCTTTCCTGGTCCTTTGCCTCTTTATGGAAGCCATCGAGACAGCCGCCGACGTTTTCGTGGTCTCACAGAACGAAATTGGCATGAGAAACGGATCCCGTCCCGAGTACGAGAGAAGTGTCGCACTGAATACCTGCAAAGAGGTTGAAAACATGCCGTTCAAGCAGTTTGCGTACCAGTTCCATCAGGTGTACCAGACACACTCCAAGGAGGCCAATGCCAAGAGCTTCAACCCCTTGTTCGACGATAGTTTCATGGAACAAGGCGAGCTGGATCAACCGGCGATCAACTTGGTGCAGGAGTTGAAGGAATTCTTTTACGGAGAGCTCTGTAAGTACAACCGTTACACCGGGGAGTAAGATGATGAAAAATGCTGATAGGGGACCTCTTCTTCTAGGGCAAGACATCACGTACATCTGCTGGGATCCTATCCCCCAAAGCGAGCACGAGAAGCACTCATACCCACGAGACCCACAACTGTATTACACCGGTCGCCTCGTGGCGAGGTTTCTAATGTCCTTTACAGACGACAAGGTCATTTGGGGCGACTCTGCGTGAGGAGAGGGCAAGTGAGAGCGAGCGAGCGAGAACGAGTGGGAGCGAGTGGGAGCGAGCGCCATCTGAACCATTCAGCCCCGGGGATTGGACAAACGAGGCAACCAACGGTTATGCAACGGTGTTATGGTACCAAGGTAATGCAGGTTTCGGGTCGACGGTGAATACGGATACCCTTGTACACACACAAGAGAGGGAGAGTCGACATGACGAGGCTACGAACGGAGAATTCAGCGCAAAGACACCACATTCGATTGATCTACGAAGCATATTTTGGTAGTTAGGTTGGATACACATTGGATTGATCTATGAAGCATAACATCTACCGATTCATCATGTTTGCCCGATTTTAGTCCTGTTGTCACATCTTTTCTTGTGAAAACAGGGTGGAGCAGGCTGGTTGTCTAGACCGATGGATTTTTCTCCCACTCGAACGATAAAATGAAGTTGACACGCTTGCGCATTGAAGACGCGAGGTGTAGGCATATCGTGGGTGCCGCCAGGGCGGACTTTATATTGTGTCGCACTCGTCTCATGCGTGCGGCAACACTTGTGTCGCAGACTAGGGCAAAATGGGGAGAGGATGGGCGCAGAAAAGATTGTGAGGGTAGCAAAGGCGACAAAATAAGAAGAATCAGACCCTGGTCTGATTTGAGGCGTCAATGGCCCGGCAGAAGGGTGTGGTGGTGCCAAAACATGCCAGTTGCTTGTTTGTGTGGCGGCCTGTCTCGTTTCTTGTGCGCCCGCGACATGACGTCTTGGGGCGACAAGCCGAGAATAGCCACCACCGACTTGTTCGAGTCTTTTTGCAAACGGGCGAACCGCCGGCGGACCAGCCAAGGGCGCCTGGGAAACCCTCCTCGGCGATGCCTCGAAGGCCATTTCAGGCCGCGGTTGCCGGTGGCGCTCCGGAAGGGCGAAGCGAGGCGCTTACTCGCACGCCGAAGGAGTCACATGGCAGTGGCTGAAGCGGAAGACAAGAAGAAGCGGTCCTCGGTGTGCACTGTCACGTCCGCGAGCGTTGGCGAGGGCGGTGGCGTGGTTGGCATTTCGGTTCGCGATGGGATGAAGGAGAAGGAAAGGAAGACGAGGGAGGTCGGAAAGTGAAAATTTAAACGGTGCACTAATTAGGAACTAGCGGGAGGGAGGGAAGGTTGGGGCGGTTACGGCTCACGTGACACGATCCAAGACCGTGCATTTCTTGGTGGGACAAAACTGACTCACGCTTCCTTCTCTTTTTTCCCCTCTTCACACATATTCATTGTGCACGATTAAATCAACCGAATGCGACTCGCCAACTCGTGGTCGGTCATATTTCCGTGCTAGAGAGACGGATTTCCCCTTCCAAGACGTGTTACATCGTCTTGTATGCAGCGAGACGGCCACAGAGCCCCTCGCTGAGCGGCGTCGGGTTTCCTACATGAAGGCATAGCGGAGGCTTCATCATCATCATACGACTTGGCAACAACGGTAGAACTTGATTGCCATGGCACGGAGACAATGCATTGCCCTGCAGTCGGCAATTGGTAGTGGAGAAGGGGGGGGGGCTAATGGTTACTAGGCACGACATTTGTTGTGTGTGCGTTTGTGCTTCCGTTTTTGCCTGTAGAGCCCCTGACTTGGTCTCGAATACGATAGCGCTCCTGCGGCATCCCTCGCGCCGACGCCTCGTGCAACTGCACGCCGCGACCCTTCGGGTGGCCTGCCGAAGGGGCAAGGGGGACGAAGGCCTGATTTAACTGCCTTGTTGCCCGTTGCCGTTGCCCGGGTGGCTGATCCCGACAGTCAGGCACCGAAGCGGGAATGTCCTTAGCCGAAATGCTGTGTTCGTTGGCTCGAACGGGCAGACGCTTGAATATTGACATGGCCGGCCGGGGACAACTCGCTGGTCTCGCGGGCTCGAGCGAATCGCTTCTCCTTGATTCGAAACCATGCTGACCGGCCAGCTTCTCGGAAGGTCTCGGCGCCTCTCTCAGCGAGAAACTGGCCATATGTCTCTGTTGCCTTCTTTCTTGTCCTCGGAGCCGTCAGACTCGAGCTCAGCCTCAAAAACCCCAGACGAGGCTAAAGGAGTGCGACAAGCGAGATGCCACCTGCTACCTCCCTCTCTCTGCCCTTCTCGTTGGCCAACCTGCCCGATGCGGTTGGCAAATGCGCACACACCTTTCACAACGACGGTTGGGGGTTGGGTTTCCGCATTCCGCCCATGCGAGACGTACGCTTTCGATCGTTGCTGGCCCGATTCGTTGCCGTCGGGCTCACCTTGGGGGGGGGGAGGCAGACGGGATCCTGCAGTCGAGAAACAGGATCCTGCTGTCGAACTGAAGCGTATCCTGCCGTCCAACTGGCAAACCCCGGGAGCCTCTTCGAGCTGACAACGCCTCTTTCTTGCAGAGGAACCACTCTTGAGCAACGGCTCGGGGATGGATGGCCTCTGTGAGGGGGGCCCCTTCTTCGTTGTTTGTGATGCCGTGAGAGGGGGGTGAGAGGTGAAACTGATCTGATTTTCGGCCGTGATGTGATTGTGCGGTGGGCAACCATACATGCGGCAATGCCCTCTTTGCGTCGTACATCAATATTTACTCTCGCCGATGGCTGTTCGTTGGCGAGCTGTCGTCGGGTATAAAAACGAGACTTCTTCCCTCGAGAAGAACAGAACTCCAGACTCAATCCAGAGCATCAAACTCCCTACTCTACCGTCTCTTCAGTTTCAAGCCCATTCAAACACGCGCCGCTTTCACAGAGCTGCCGCCAAAGTCCCCGTCCCAAAAGCCTCACCGCACCAAAGCCCTCTCTCCCTTTGCACTCCTCGGGACTCCCCCGGTCCATGGAAAAGGACAAGATGCCTACCTCGACCAAGAAGCCCACTCCTGGCCCGACAAAGCCCAAGCCCGGCAACCCAGCCATCAAGAACCACCCCGTGGATCCCAGTGAGTTCTCGCCCCCCTTGCCTACCGTCTCGTTGTTGCCATTGTAAGCCTGTCATGAAGACCGGAAGCAACACACACGCGATGCTGTGTAGCTCATGCCCAGCAGTGGCATGTACCGCCACATATGTGGTTGTGTCTCTCCGATTGGAGCGTTGCTAACGCGGCCCTCTAGGCTTCGGAAAGTAAACTCCTTCGCCTTTGGGGTCAGCAACCCGCCGCAGTCCTCAGTGATGCTGAGTACAGAGGTGGGGGGGCGTTGGTCCTACGGGGTAGAGAGCGCGGAGGAGGAGGAGGAGGAGAAGAGGGTTGAGAAGGGGGGATGATTCCGGTCTGCTCTCGTAGAAGATGATGTCCGGATTATAGAGTGGAGGGGCTGAGTTGTGTTGTCTGGTGGTGGCGATGGGAGATTGTGTGCTGGGTCGACCTTGAATTGTCTTTGGTAGCTATCTACGCATCAGAAAAAAATGAAATTGGCTGTTTCTCGAACTCGTCGGTTCAGTTGTATGGCCGAGTTGCTGCCTGCTGCTGTGGGTGGGATGAGGGCTTACACGGGGGCTTTGTGTGATATCGCACTTGAAGGTACGGCTGCTGAGGCGTTGGCTTTTGAGGTGTTGCTGTGGCTGTTTTCTCTTTCCTCTTTCCCCCCTCTGTTCGTTCTTGGTCGAGAAACGGGCGCGAAACGGTGACGATTCCAGGAGTCACTCGCCTCGACGCCGCTTCCCCGAAACCGCTCCATCGGCTCGATCTGCACGAAACGAGGCGCTGCTCGGAGATCGGCCGGGGCTGGAAGGAAGTAGTGGCGATGGGCTCTCTGTTGCAGGAGGCTCGAGTCTGATGCAGCTTGCACCATCCCCTTTCCGCCTTCCCACGTAGAGACGAGCGCCCATGGACTGCACTCGTGTCGGCGACGTAGAGAACACGACGACTTCGTAAATGCGACGTCTAACTCCTAAGATTATCCCCCCCCCTTGATCCTAGGCAATGAACACGACATCCTAACGCTCGCTTCTCCCAAAGGACAAAGTGCCACCTCTTCTGGTCGCTCCAAACACACCTGCAGAGATACCTACTCGTACCACTTTTGGAACCGTGAATAGTATTCCGAGCTTGGAAAACATCAGACCTGGACTGACCCGGAACGCGCGACTATACCTCCCAGGATTCGATTCGATAAGCTGGAGAGACATCCTCTGCTGCCCCCTCCCCAAAGAGACGCAATGACGGACCACCGTTCCCTCGAAACAAGCAGAATGGAAATCATCCTCATTGCCGCCGGAGTCCTCGTCCTCGTATCCCTTATGGGCATCTTTATCCTCCTCGGTGTCGGCCTCAGACCCCCAAACGCCTCCCGATACACCGTCGACGGCCAGCGACGAACGCCCTGGGGCCTCGTCTACGGCGTGCACGACGGACGACGCTTCACGGCGCCCTACCGCGACACCGACGCCACATTCTTGGGCCGAATCCGCAGCCAGAGCCAAACGCTCGCAAACGAAATCAAGAACGAGCTCAACAGCCTGACGCAGAACCTCGCCGCCGGCATGGGATCGTGGTCGGCGAGCCAGCGGCGCGAGGAATCGCACATCCTCGAGACGCTGCGCAAGTTTAGCCTCGAGAAGACGGCCCCGGCGTCGAGGCACTGCTCCGACGTCGACTCGTGCGACACCTGCTCCGACTTGTTGAACTCCCCCGTCTCCGTGTCCGGGCGAGAGGATGAGCTGGACGGAGCGCGGGTTCGGCTCGTTAGCCACGACACGAGGTGCACGGCGAGCTGCCACGCCGGGTCGGGGCAGTACGAAGGTGTTCGGCTGTAGCTCGCCTTCTCTTTTGGCGGCATAGGCATCGGACGCGTGGACGCCTGGGCGAAGGGGAAGGGTGCCGAGATGGTGTACATAATAAAGCTCTATTGAATCCGAGATCCGTCCTACTCTGACACTGGCTCATCCGAGAGGCTGCGGCGCAGCCTAGATATATCGCCCTCCAACTCTTTGGCCATGTCGTGTCCTGTTTGTTGGTACAACGAAAGCTTCCACCCGTCCCCGACAATTCCCATTGCTCCGTCAAGAAAAAAAAGTCACAATGTGTCCCCCGTTTAAGCCTGCTTCTTCAGGTCTCGCGCGGCCTGCTTGAGGCTGTAGTTGCACTCCTCGTAGGCTCGACCGGCACCGAAGCCGACGCCGACAAAGGCGGGCCACGCTCTTCGCTTGAACAGGAGGACGGAGAAGACGACGCCGAATCCGAGGCCGAGCGTCGACTTGACGAGGAGGTTGGAGAGACAGCGGTCCCACTGGCGGTCAATTAGCATCTCCCACAGGGCGGCAGCTCGCCGTCGGGCGTGGATTGGGTCGGTTTACCTTCTCGTTGAGCAGGGACTCGCTGAGGGGCCGGGAAATGGCGCTCGGGGGAGGGCGTGTGACGGGGGCTTCGGCGGCCATTGCGGGAGAGGTCTGCAGGGCGGGCGCGTTTCAGTTCCAATGGGCTCAATCGGGGGGTGCGGCGGGGGAGGGGATTGGCCTTACGTGAAGGACGGGCGACCGGGCGGGGAGAAGCGAGACTCGGAGAGCTTGTTAGGAGCTTTGAAGTGCGTGATGTCAAGCTTCACGAGGATTAATCGGCAGAACTGTGGTGGAAGGTCCGAGGGCGGTGGGCGGTGGGCGGTGGGCGACCGGGAATGGACTAGCTCTGTGGCAGAACTTTTGGAAATTTTGGCGGACGACGGGGGAAAAGTTCCATCGTGGGGCAGAGGTTCGAGACGGGAAAAGACGGTTTGTTTCATCATTTGTTGATACGCGCTGGTTCCTGGAGAGAAGAGACCGTTATGGATGTGACAATGACAGATGGCCCTCCCGACGAGGTCGTCCCGCCCCTGGTGAGGAGCGAATGTTCAATTTGATGTTACCAGCGCTTACACGTGACAGGGCAAGCTGGATCTCATCAAGACCGTGAGAGGCCTCGACCAGAACGGCCCCGGACAAGACGGAAGAAACCTGCAACAGCTGTGGACGAAGCTGGCGGCCTCGGCGGATGCGCACTATCACGCTGCGGAGGAGAGCAGTCTTCGATGGCTGCTGAAGTCGATGAACGGCCCCTCAAAGGATGCCGAGACTTTGAGGAGGTGGCCTTTGACCTGGACGATCCTGGAATGCGTCTTCCAGCGGATCCCGCTGTTCTCGCTGGCAAAGTCGCTGGCTGATCGACGGTTCATGGCGGTTCTGCAACAGACGCTCAAGGACATCTCTGCGTCTTCCGCGGGGCCCCCCTCGACTTCGTCGAAGCGAAAGAGATCGACGACAAAGGCATACGCCCTGGACGACCTGAAGGATCAAGAGGGGTGCCTGATGACCGGGGATGCCCTCTTCCACGCCCTCAGACGCCTGCTTGGCCGACTCGACTCAACGACTACGCAATCATCACACGATAGGATCGGCGCCGAGCACATCCGGTCCCTGTTCTGCACCACGGCCGCCGAAGCCGCGACCTTGGCCTCCCTGGCTCTAGGGATCTGCGACGAGGCCCTGAAGAGCCGGGATGGTGACCGCGTGGAGGGGCGGGAGAGCTGGATCGAGACGATATCGTCAATCTGGGACCTGCATCTCCAAGGCGCCGACGATACTCTCGGTGTCGCCACGCACTTGTTCTCTCCTTGCGCGTCGATTTTGAACAAGATTGAGGGGGCGGATGCAGATGGCAGCATCCGCGAGACGTTTCGATCAAAATGGTTGGCTCACATTCAGAAGTTTATGCAACGCAACTTGATCCTCCCTGCCCGAGCTATGTTCATTGCCCGACAAGACTTTGAAGCCATGGACAGGGCGCTTCACGTTTCAGAGGCAAACATCAATGTTGCGGCGCCCGCCTTGTACTTCCTCGCCTCGGGCGTAACCGACTATCTGGGAGAGGGAAAGCTGCGAAAGGGCAACGGCGATTGGATGAAGCAGGTGTTCAAGGCCGTCGAGCTTTCGATCCGGAAACGAGACGACCGCGACGACCTCGTCCGGAGGATGCTCGAGCGCGCGGCCAAGCAGTCCATGCTCGTGGACAACGACGACCTCCGGTTCGTGTGTCGCGAGTATGCTCTCCACGAGGGAAGCACGAACTGGGGCCTCGTGGCCGACATTTCGAGCTGCGATGCCGACGTCTTCCAGCTTTCCGAAGACGGCGCGAGTCTGCTCAAGGAGGTGTGTGAACGAAGCACGTCTTCCAAGTTGAGCGAAGTCGAGTCCGAGGCCGTCTCGAGGACCATCGGATCCATTCTTCAGGGGTTCAGGACTGGGCGAGACTTTTCTGGTTTCTTGAGGCTGTGGTTCAAGCAGCTCTGCAAGGTCGAGAAGCAAAAGTCCAAATCGTCGCCCTGGCTTCTGGTCGGAACCCGACAGTACGGAAACGACCACTTCAGCACGCTGGTCGAGAAGGAGATGTCGCCGCAGCAGATCCTCGAGCTTCTGCAGTGGCTCGAAGCCGAAAAGTCACACAGCCGCTCTCTTTGTCTCTTCCTGAACTCCATGGCCCAAGGCATCCGGACCGAGACGTACTGTGACGCCGTGGGCAGAAAGCTGTTCGACTTGGTCAGCGACGTCTCCAAGTCCTCGTCGGCACTGACGGCTCTCAAATGGGGTGTCGTTTCCAAGACGCTTTCTTGGGTTCCCCATGATGACCGGACTGAGATTTGGGCCTCTGTTAGGAAGCAACTGTCAAAGATTCTGACAGACGCCCCGATCGCCTCGAGGGAGACGTTTGAGTCCTTCAAGTGCTGCTGCCAGGCTTGGGTGTCTATGAACCCCGACGACGGGTGCATCGACGAACCGGTCAAGCTCGTCGAAGACTTCACGGCACGCCTCGCCGCAGAGGTCATCACTTCAGGGGCCCTCAAAGACCACGACCTACCGGCGTATCTCGGGTCGGATGCAGAACCGGCATACCTTGAGGAAGCCGCTCTCGAGCATTACCTGGCTTGGTTCTTGCGAGGCTCCAACCGCCTTAACCGATTGTTCTATGGTAGTAAAGGGGCGATGCCCAAGACGCTCCAGAACGCTTTGGAAGCTCCAAGCGGCGAGGTTGACGCGCTGAAAGCAGTCTGGGGAGGTCTACTCACGAACGAGAACAACCTGAACGACGGCAAGGTTGTTGGGGATCTCATTGACCGCTTGACCAAGTCGCTGGAGGAAGATGGAAGCGAGAAGCGCTGGCCGGCGGACCGCAGCCAAGCCTGGATGCGAGCCTTGAGCGGGATTCCGACGGATGCCTTTACTCGACCACAGAGAGAACAGATCATGGCGCTCCTCCACAAGCATAGGGCAAACACCAAGAAGCGCGTGTCGGTCGGCGGCTGGAAGCTTATTCTGGGGCTCTCGACGAAGCTCATGGGCCGGCCGACTTTCTACGAAGGACTGAGCTTCTCTGACAATGTCGAGATTGCAGACGCCATGCTGGACCTGTCTTCTTCGACCTCTACCGATGACGGCACCTTGAGCGACCTGATTCAAGTCTTCTTTATCATGGTCTCTACGACAATTCATCTGATGGCGGAGCACATCGAGGACCGAAGTCTCAAATATTTTGAACAAGGCCGAGAGTTCGTCGCAGACTGCGACAACGCCGGGGACTTGTCCCCATTCCGCCTCACACTGCTCAAAGCGTTGGTGGTTGAAACGACGAAGTCGCCAAACTGCCGAAGCCACCCAGACCTGACCTCGCTCTCCGGATCCGCCAAAGACATGCTCGGCAGGTGCATCATAGATGCCACGGGCTACTTTGTGAGGGAGAAGAAGGCCTACGACGACCGCAGCGTCACGGCAGACCTGCGGCTTCTGGCTGCCGTGGATGCTGCCTCAGCGCTCGAGACGCTCGACGGGGCGTCGCAGCTGAAGCAGTCTGACGTTCGCAAGGCCGAGAAGCGGAGCCGTTCCGCCATGTTGGCCGGAGACTTGCGCGGCTGGAAGATGCAGACCTTCCTCAGGACCTACTTCTCGTCGTCCATGGACGACGCCCGACCTACCGCCTTCCACAGCTTGGATGACTTGCCACGTAAGTTTCGAGAGTCGCTCTTGACGAGCAGCGTTGCGTCTGTCACTCGGGACATGGATACGGCTGCTAGGATTCTTTACTTGGAGGACCTCATCAGGGTATTTGGCCAAGGCTCACACACGAATGGCCAAGCCTCGGCCATTCAAACCGTCGTGAGCCAGCTGCTAGGTAAGCACACGGCGCCGCCTGTCTGCGATGCATATTAACGGGGAACAGAATCCGCCGACCTGAAAGGGAAGGGCGGCGACTTCGATCTCGCCACTGCCCACAGCGACTTGACGTCCTCGCTGCTGTCGCTCCAGACGCCCTCGGTCGCCGCGCGCGTCTGCCGGACCCTGTACAACATTCTCGAAAGGCGGCCGCAGCTCATGACGCAATGGAACGTCGAGCTCACGCTGAGCACCGTGTGCGACCTGAGCTCGCCGGACAGGGCAGGCCAGGCCCCCGTGGCCTTTGCGTGGCTGTGCCGGCTCGTCGAGGCCGTCATCAAGAAGCACCGGCTCCGGCTCGAGGGCCACCACCACGTGCTCCTGACGACGATGCAGGCGCTGCTGCGCCACGTCGTGCTCGGCCCGGCCGTCGCCGTCGAGGACGACGACGACCAGCCGCCGCTGCACGAGTCCAGGGCGCACCTCTACGCGCGGCTGGTGACGCTCATCTGCGAGCCCACGGCCGGCGCCGTCTCGCGCTCGCAGCACCAGGGCGCCCTCGACTCGGCCACGGACGCGGCCAAGCGCTCCGCGGGCCGCCACATGTACCTGGTGCTGATGCAGTACGTCAAGCTCCAGCTCGAGGCCGACGTGCCCCGGCCGGTGCGGGAGGCGCTCGAGCCGGCCGTCAACTCCATCTTTGACATTACGCCCCCCGAGGTGAGGAAGATTCTAAACGACGCCCTGGACGGGAGCGGACGAGCCATCCTGCGGGAAATGTACAAGCGATATACCAAGTTTGGGAAGTGGAGCGGCGTGTAGGCTGCAGGAATACCCCCCCCGTTACGTATTATATAGACTGGTGTTTGAACAAGAGCATTACAATTGATTATAGGGTATCTTCAAGGTGAGGAACTGTCGCTTTTTCAACTCGAAAGTGCCAGGCGTGACCGTCTACATCCCTCATGCCGCGCGGTCCTTCTGGTAGGTGCTGGGGTGTCCATGCTGCTTGGCGTACTTCTTGATCTTGCCGTGGAGGTCGGCTTGGACGAAGATCCAGATGATCTGCACCAGCCAGGCGCCGAGGATGTCAAAGAGCCAGTTGTTGCGGAACGAGCCGCCCATCATGCCCCAGCGCATCAGCGTGCCCAGCCAGGCCACGGTGACGAAGTAGTCCCCCCGCTCCAGGCCGCGGATGGCGGCGCGGGCCACCTCGTCGGGCGTCTGCTCGGGGTCGCTCTCCTCGAGGATCTTTGTAATCTCCGGCTTGGCGGCGTTCTCGTGGACCAGGCCGGGCGAGAGGATGGTGCCCGGGTGGACGACGTGCACCTTCACGTTCTGCGGGTACAGCATCACCTCCTGCGAGATGGTGTCGGCCAGCCCGCGCAGGGCGTACTTTGCGGGCGCGTAGGGGGCGTACCCGGGGATGGTGTAGAAGGCGACGACGCTCGACGTCATGATGAGGTGGCGCGGCTGGGCCTCGACGGGCGCCGTCGGCGCGAGCCACTCGCGGAGGACGGCGTGGGACATTTCGGCGATGCCGTAGAAGTTGAGGTCCATGTGGTGGCGCATCGACGACATGTCCATGTCGACGAAGAGGGCGGGCGTGGCGGCCCCGGCGATGCACCACACCACGTCCGGGGAGCGGCCGTGGTTCCAAGCGATGGCTTCGGCGACGAGGGGTCCGGCGTAGTCGGGCTTGGAGACGTCGGCCGAGATGTAGTGGAAGCGTTGGGTGCTCGGGTTCTTGGCTGCGGCCTGGGAAAGAGGTTAGATGTGGGATCGAGGAGGAAGGTCTGGGTCTAGGCGGACTGACTCTGACTTCGTCAAGGGCCTTTTCGAGCTTGCCGACGTTGCGTGAGACGAGGATGATGTTGGCGCCCTTTGCGGCGAGCTGCTTGGAGGCACTCAGGCCCATGCCCTCTGAGGCGCCGGTGATCAGGACCGTCTGCGGCAGTTAGTTGGTGGTCAGCAGCAGCGGGCGGCGGTGGTGGAAGCCAGGGGGGGGGGGGTTGCATCGACGCAGAAACGCACCTTGCCCTCGACGGGCATCTTGTTGCCGCCAAAGAGACCCATGACGACGGAAGTGAATGCCACTGTGAAGATGCCGAGGACGAGAGACGAGAGGACCGTCTGCCAGGACAGCAATTCCATGGTGGAGGGGAGGAATTCGAGGTGTTGGAGGGGGAGGGACGTAGAGAATAAATAAATGTTCCGTGCCGGATGACACGGCAGATTTGGAACGCGTCGGGGGATGATGGCCCGCCGGAGCTAGGGGCGTATTCGCTGCAGCGAGGAAGCTAGGCACGAATTGTTAAGGATAGGGCTGACGTGATGCGTTGGGTTTCATAGGTTCAATCTTTGAGGATTGGAATCGCAATGAAGCTTGCACTTGCACAATGACCAATTTTCGTATTGCTGCTTCAAGCAGCGAGCAATCGAGTTGCTGGACCTACCGAATTAGGTCACATCTCTCCGCCTGGTTGTGACCCGATGCTGGGGATTGAGGAACGCTTCAGGGGGGGAAGGTGAGATGGTCAGCGCTAACTGTTAGCGGGGTTAGTGAGGTGGCATCCAGCTTTCAAACAGACCGTGAAAGCACACGGTAGAATCGGCATCGCGCACTGTCCACTTGATGGATTGCGACGGCCTCACGTGCGTTTGCTCCTTGAAGCTTCAGCTCAACTAACGGCATCGGAACAACAACATCGAGTCCGTCATCGACTCGACCATCGACGATGCAAACATAATACGGCCCATATTGAGAGACGAGGACCATCCACAAGGTCGATGACTGAAATCGACATGACGAACTCACCCCTTCACTGAGCGTCCTCACCTTCACCACCGCCGCCGCAATGTCCTCCACAGACGAGAACTCAAAGGTGACGGTACCCAAGTTCTCCTCGTTCAAGGCCCAGGAACCCCCCGGGCAGGCCAAGGTGCCAAAGTTCTCGTCCTTCAAGTCCAAGGAAAAGGAGCCTGAGAAACGGAGAGTCGGGGACGAGGATGGCGACCCGGACTCGCGAGGCAAGAGGAGCCGCCATTCCGGACCCCACCACCAATCTGGAAGTCATCGCCGTGACTCTCGTCGTCGCCGAGACCACTCAAAGCCCTCTGTTCGCTCGGAGACGCCTACACGGCCGGCACCGTCCGCCAAGCCCGCGCAACACGATAGTAGGGCATCCAGGCTTTATGTCATTGACACCAAGGGCGATCCGCTGATCCTCCGATACGGCGGCTCTGACAAGTCTCAGATTCCTGCCTATCGACGATATGGCTCCGGCAGGGTTCTCGGGACTCGGGCACGACTCATCATCCACCGGGACGGGCCCAGGGACGAGTTCAGTCTTCGCATGCCGGGGGAAGGATCCGCGTTCAGAGACAGAGATGGTCTTCGATCTAAGAATTTCCGAATTCCTTCCAATCCAAGGCGGATACGACCAAAAGGGCTCGAGAACCAGTCGGACGAGGTCGAGGACTTCTTACCGTTGAGGGCATCCAAGAAACGCAAGCGTGATATCGACGTCTCTGAATCCTCGGATGAGGATCAGCAGCCGAATTACCGATCCATCGAGGGCGAGGCAAAGGCGCGCCATTCCGACAGTGATTCAGAGTCCGAGCCAGAGTCGCTCCCCGAAGCGGCGAACACTTGGCGTGATAACCCGCTGAGGTGGAAGTCGATACAGCTGTCACGGCAGGTCAAAGACCACCCCGAAGACATCGGCGCGTGGTTGGAGCTCGCGAGCCATCAAGACGCTCTGCTGAGGGCGGGCGAAGATCTCGATCACAAGGCTCTGGAAGGCGAGGTGCACAGCTTTGCCGAGATCAAGCTTTCCATGCTAGAGTCAGCCCTGAAGAATGTGTCGAATCGCCAGGACCGGCTGAAGGTTCTGGTGCCTCTGATGCGCGAGGGTGTCAAAGTGTGGAATCGCAAGACTGCCGTGAAGAAGTGGGCGGAGTTTGCTGAAGATGAGGAAGCCAGCTTTGCACTTTGGAAGACGCATCTTGACTTTGCCATGTCCGACATTGCGACTTTTCGATATGATGACATAAAGAGCATGCATCTCGAGCGACTGCACCAGACGATACGGCGGCCGGAACAAGATTCGTTGGAGACTTTCGGCGAGGCCGTCTACATTTTCTTGCGACTCACTCGGTTCATGCACGACTCGGGCTTCAAGGAACTGGCAGTGGCGGCATGGCAGGCTGTCCTGGAGATCAACCTGTTCCGCCCGTCTCACATTGACGATGACAAGACAGCGCTTGCTGAGTTTTCCGACTTTTGGGAAAACGAAGCCCCCAGGATCGGAGAGCTCGAGGCTCAAGGTTGGGCCAAGTGCGTCGAGGCGGGAGGAGTCAACGATGCGCCACTCCCGCTCCATGACGAGGGCGACGAGGTCAGCCAATCTCGAGACGACTACAAGGCGTGGGCGAGTCTTGAGCGCCGTCGGGCGGAAAAGGCCGGGATGCCTGCCAGGACCATGGACGAGGGAACCGAGGATGACCCCTTCAGAGTCGTCATGTTCTCCGATCTTGAACAGCTTCTCTTTGTGATCCCGCAGCATGTCCTTCCAAGTTTGGTTCCGCAGTTGATGGACGCCTTCTTGGTGTTCTTGCGGTTGCCGCCTGCATTCAACATTCACGATGGGACAGATGATGCTCAACACGATCAGTTTCTGGCAGGCCCTCCCCCTGAGAGCGGACCACCTGTCTACGAGAAGCCTGAAGTCGACCCCTTATCTGAAGAAATACAGAAGAGAGGTCCTTCTTTCAATCAGTTGGCAGCTGTCACTACCGGGTCTCTTGGTGAGATGTTCCCCGGCAGAGATTGGTTTTCGTATGCGCCACAAACAACGCAGGACGGACAGATTCAGCTGGAGCTTGCAACCAACGCCCTGAGACTACTGGTTCACACAGCCGGGATCGAGCCCCTGGCCCAGTATTACCTGGGGTTGTGTGCAGCCAGGGACGACGCAAAGGTCAAGAAGCCGGCGAAGGCTCTTCTCAAGCAGTATCCCACCAATCTGAGCCTGTACGGCGCCTATGCGCTTGCTGAGTTTGCACACGGCAACCACGACATCGCTGCGAAAGTCCTCTCGTCGGCCACCGAGCTTGCATCGGTAAGAATACTGTGCTCCACGGTGACGCTTTATCTAACAAAAGCTACAGAATTCATCAGGCTCGAACGCATTCCTACTCTGGCGAATTTGGTCCTGGATGGACCTCGAGCTTGGAAACAAGGACAAGGCGGCCCGGAGGCTCTGTTCATCAGTAAATGGAGGCTTGAGATCCGAGGCTGGGGACGTGGAAGTTTCAAAAACACATCTTCTCAAGGCGCAGCAAAGCTTTTCGTCCAGCATCATGGACTCGCTTTCCACCGGGAACGTCGACGATGCGGCAACTCATGTCGAATGTCTGGGTCTTTTGTCATATCTGACGGCAGAGGGCTGTACCGAGCCGACCTCTGTTGCGCAAGGCAACGTTTCGTCCGCGATGGAGGTTTTTGGGTTGCAGTCGGACGAGTTTAGAGCCCGCGGATATGAGAAGTCGAGGGCACATGAGAGAAGCCTGCAATTCGCCGCCAGGATTCTATATCTCAATGCCACGCGAGGGTGAGTCCTGGACATGAGATTAACGAGCGGAAGGTTGCTGACAGACGAAAGGCCATATCGGAGAGCGTACATGCTCGAGCAGCTAAGCAGATTCATCTCGTTCTTCCCACGCAATACAATATTCCTTGCCTTGTTTGAGTGGGCCGACTCCAGCCTTCGCGTTATCGACGAAGTCCGGACGCTGCTGCACGAATCAGTGCTCGTGGCAGGGCAAGACGGCGTGAGCAGCCGGCTGTTTGCCATCCAGCATGAGATGCGGCGGGGAAACGCGAATACAACAAAGGCGGCGTTTGAGGAGGCAGTGAGGAGCGACGTGTGCAAGTTCAGCGTGCCGGTGTGGACAATGTTCATCAGGTTCTGCAGCTCGCACAGGGAGACGAGGGCGAAGGCCAAGGACGTCTTGTTCAGGGCGATGAGGCATTGCCCGTGGTCAAAGGCGGTCATGATGGAGGCCTTTTTGAGAGTGAATCGAGACCTGGAGTCGACGGAGCTCAGGGGGGTGTTTGACACCATGACGTCCAAGGGGCTGAGGGTGCATGTAGATTTGGACGAGTTTCTGGAGAAGAGACGGAGGGAGAGGCGAGAGAACAAGGAGCGGGGGTGAGAAGATGATACCCGGGCTGTGAATGCTTCTTCGTTCTCTCAGCCGCATGTTATAAGAGTGAACCAAAGTTCTTTATTGAAGCGCATGGCCTGGCTGTTAGTGTAGGTTAAAGGAGTCACTAAGTAAGTACTTAGGTTAACCCCCAGGCCTAACCTACGAGTAACTTATGTGGCTTGGACAAAGCGGTGAGAGGGATGAGACCTAGGGGACCTAATCCTTGGATCCTTGGCGTTTGAAGCTGTGCGAGAGAGACGAAGATGCCAGTACTACTATATATATAAGGTACTTGGACGAAACGGCCATGAGTGCGTAATGATGGAGGTGAAAGTGAGATTATGGTGCTGCCCAACAATTGTCTGATTGTGGTTCTATTTTTACAAGTGCACTCCCAGCGAGATGGAATCTAGAACGATTGGCAGCGGGGGCGTCATGCAAAGAAAACAAGCAAGACCAAGAGGGGCACCGATTTTAGTTGGGGGTCGCAACTGGACCTCACCATTGATTGCTGTACACGCTGCAAAACGCGCTGCAACTCGCTGCAACTCGCTGAACACGCACCCGCCCATACGTCACGCTGGCTGCGGCAGGAGCGAGCCGGCTTCGTTCGTGTCCAGGAGGGAAATAACAACCGGCCCTCTGCTCCTGCCCATTGCAAAGCCCCGACTTCATGGAAGGTGCTTTCCCATTTCTTTCCTCCTTCCAACTTCTCACTCCTCTCTGAGTCCTTTTCCCCCCTCCGTCATCACCTCATTCCTAAGGCATCCTCCATCTTGGACCTACAATGGCACACCCATCACCCGCCGTCGACCCCTCATCCGTCTACCCTCAAGTTGGCGGCGGCGGCATCGAGCCCTCACGCCAGCTGACGGCGCTCAACCCCCTCGTCCGGCAGCGCCTCGAGAAGCTGTTCCTGTCCCTCGCCGACTGCCCGGACAACACCTGGAGCAACGCCCAGGTCCGTTCCTTTCTCGAGTCGACGCAGCGCCAGGCCCCTTCGCCCGACGTCGACGCCCTGCTGGCCCGGCACCACCTCGACCGCGATGGCTTCCTTGCCTGGATGACGTCCCGCCACGCCGCTGCCACCACTCCCATCCTGAACCCAGACTTCTCTTGGCCCCTGGCCAGCTACTTCATCAGCTCCAGCCACAACACCTACTTGACCGGCAACCAGCTTTCCAGTGATAGCTCCACAAAGTCCTACACGGACGTCTTGCTGCGGGGAGGTCGTTGTATCGAGATTGACGTCTGGGACGGCGACGAGTCTGATGCCGAGGGCACGAGCAGCAGCAGCAGCAGCGACGAGGAGAAGGGGATCAAGAGGAAGCCCAAGAAGAAGCGCAGCACTTTCGGCGCCCTCAAGGAGAAGCTGGCCAGGAGCAGCATCAAGGACTCGCCTCCGCCCGCCACCTCTGCCGAGCCCGAAGTGGCCGTCGTCGAGCCCCGCGTCCTGCACGGCTACACCCTCACCAAGGAAGTGCCATTCCGCGATGTCTGCGTCGCCATCCGCCATGCCGCCTTCATCGCTAGCGATCTGCCCGTCATCGTCTCTCTCGAAGTCCACTGCGGCCCCGAACAACAGCTGGCTATGGTCCGCATTATGAAGGAGGTCTGGACCGACATGCTCGTTGGGGAGCCTAGCGAGGAACCGACCGAGCTGCCGAGTCCTGCTGAACTCCGTCACAAGCTCCTGGTCAAGGTCAAATATGCACCCCCCGGAGCTCCCTCCCCCCCGGACGCCGTGTCCGACGAGGATGATGTCGCCCCCGCCCCCGCGGGCGCCAAAGCTCAGAGCGCAAAGCCGGCCAAGATTATCCAGGAACTCAGCCGCCTGGGCGTCTACTCGAGGGGTGTCTCTTTCAAGAGCCTACAGCAGCCCGAGGCGGGCATGCCGACTCACATTTTCTCTCTCTCCGAGAAGAAGGTGGTTGACGTTCATGAGAAGGAAGCCCAAGCCCTGTTCAACCACAACCGACACTTCCTCATGCGCACGTATCCTTGGGGACTGCGAATTGGCTCCTCAAACCTCGACCCTGCCCCGTTCTGGCGCAAGGGTATCCAAGTTGTGGCCCTCAACTGGCAGAAGTGGGATGAGGGCATGATGTTGAATGAGGGCATGTTCACCGGCACGTCTGGTTACGTGCTCAAGCCAAAGGGTATGTGATGCATATCAGACTGTTTGACAGTCTACTAATCTACATAGGTTACCGCCCGTCTCGAGATGGAGACGACGACTCTGTTAATTCCATCGTCCGCAAGACGCTCAAACTTGCCATCACAGTCCTGGCCGCACAAAACATACCCCTGCCCGAAGGCGATAAGTCCTCCAAGGGCTTTGAGCCCTATGTCAAGATTGAGCTTCACATTGAAGGGCCCGACGAGTTCGACGGCGGCAAGATCCCCAACGACGGCCATGAGCGCGAGGGTGAATACAAGGTCCGGTCTCGCACCCATGAGGGCCGAGATCCAAACCTGGGTGCCGAGCGCTTGGAGTTCCCCGTTATCCCGCACGTTGTCGACGAGCTGTCTTGGGTCCGCTTCACTGTCCGCGATGACGAGATTGGTCGTGATGATCTTGCCGCTTGGGCATGTGTTCGGTTGGATCGGCTGGGCCATGGCTACCGATTTGTGCATCTGATGAACGGCGATGGCTATCCTACGGACGGCGCTATCCTTATCAAGGTTGAGAAGAGTTTGGTCTGAAGAGATGGACGGGGTATTGAATGATGATGACGACGGAAATGATGACGACGCACTTGACCAGATAAATTTAGAGACTGCTCACGAACGAGAGATTGGCACGCATTGAGTGGCCACACTATACTCTGGCTCCCAAGAGGATGGGATCATGGTTCGTGGGAGATGGCGCACCAAAAAGATTGACACATGGGGACTCATCAACATCGAGATGGTTGGATCCAATTCATTAACCTGAGTGATACAATGCCGCCATATCTATCCCATCATTACCAGTCTTCCCAAACCAGGCCCCAGCTTAGTAGTCGTCGTTGCCACGGCGGTTGCTGCCGCCGCTACCGCCGCTAAACTTCTCAGAGACCTTGTCGCTGAGGAGCTGGCCGGCCTTGTCGGCGAGCTTGTCCACGATGCTGTCGGAGCCGCTGTTGTCGTTGCGGTTGGACGAGCCGTACGTGTTGGAGCCGCCCGTGTTTGAGCTGCCGTAGCTGTCGGAGCCGCCGTAGCCCGACGACTTTTTGGCGCCGTACGAGTCGTTGTCGTTGTCTCCGTAGCTAGACGACTTCTTGGTGCCGTACGACGAGGTTTCGTTGTCGTTGTCTCCGTAGCTGGACGACTTCTTGGTGCCGTAGGATGAGGTTTCGTTATCGTTGTCGCCGTAGCTGGACGACTTCTTGTTGCCGTAGGAGGAGCTGTCGTTGTCATTGTCGCCATAGCTCGATGACTTCTTGTTGCCGTACGAGGAGGTTTCGTTGTCATTGTCTCCGTAGCTGGAAGACTTCTTGTTGCCATAAGAGGAGCTGTCATTGTCGTTGTCGCCATAGCCCGACGACTTCTTGTTCCCGTAGGACGAATCGTCGTCGTCGCGACGGTTGGAGCTGTCGTTGGTGGACGAGCCATACGTGTTGGACGGCTTGGAGCCGTACGAGTCGTCATTGTCGCCGTAGCCGGAGGACTTCTTGTTGCCGTAGGACGACTCGTCGTTGTCGTCCCGGCGGTTGGAGCTTCCGTAGCTGTCGGAGCCCGAGGACTTCTTGGAGCCGTACGAGTTGTCGTTGTCGTTGTCGTTGTCGCCGTAGCTGGACTTCTTGGTGCCGTACGAGTCGTCGTTGTCACGGCCAGACGAGCCGTAGTTGCCGGAGCTCTTGGAGCCGTACGTGTCGTTGTCGTTGTCGTTGTTGTCTCGGCGGTTGGAGCTGCCGTAGCTGTCGTTGTTGGACGAGCCCTGACGAAGTCTGTTAGCACCGAATGTAAAGACGAGGAGACGGGAGAGAGGCTCACGTAGCTGTTGTCGTTGTCGTTGTCACGGTAAGACATGATGAAGGATATTGGCCGGGTGGTAACTAGTGGTGTAGAGGTGAAGCTTGGGAAGATGGGATTGCTGGAAACGAAGACCAGAAAGCGAATCTCAAGAGAGGGGAACGGGAGGTAATATACCCCCCTCAATGACGGCAGAGCGGCAGCTCTACCTCGTCGGCCGGCACTCTCTCCAGCATAGCTCCATCAGCCATCTAGGTCCATCTTGCAGCGGATCGGCCGACCAACAGTTCGGTCTCGCGGTCCCACGCAACACGTCGCTAGAGGAATGACGTGCGAGGGTGTCACTGGGGCATTCCATGGGCATGTAGAGCTGAAGCACGAGGCTGCAAGTGGAAATGCGTGCTCGTTGCCCAGTCCTTGGTCTCGGAGGCACCGTCAATGCCCCCCCCCCCCCCCCCCCTCCAACAGCAGGGAAATAACGGAGCAGAGAGTCGTATCCGTCCTAGAGCAAAAGCAAACAACAAACAGAAAAGCAGGGCAGAGCTGAACATCAGCACAGCAGGGCCAACTTGAGCCCCCTCGGCCCCTCTCCCCGTGCCGCTCTTGCAGCGCCCGAAACAGGTTGAGCGACAATTCCCTGTTCTCGGCCGGCCATTCTTCCCTGTCGGGCTCGGATTGACCCGGCACTTCCCCTCGCCGTGGCGGCCACATGTCTCAGACGTGATGAGCTGGCGAGGCGCCGATTGGGTTGGTTGCGAGCGTCGTCATGGCAGAGGACAGAGGGACACAAGACAGACCAGAGACGAGCCGAACGGCGGGGTAAATTGCGCGGGCGATCGGCCTGAGAAGCGCATTATTAGCGGTCCTCTAGGCAGCGCTAGACCAGAAACACGGCAGTCCAGCCCAGCAGAAGCCAGCTTGACAGGGGCTCGCAGCCCGGCCGAGCTGATGGAGAGTGGGCTGTGTTGGCTGGTGTGAGACGAGATGCGAGCGAGAGGGGTTGATGGCGAAGAATGTTGGGTATTCGCGAGCTCCAAGAAACTACCGCCTTCTATCATCGGCCGCCATTCCTGCTCCTGGCTCTAGTCCCGATGGCGGAGTTGATGAGAATTCTTGCTCATTGCTTCCCTCATCGCCCCGTTCAGCCAAGAGAGTCGTCAAGCCAACCCTCTCAAGTCCACCTCGTCCTCTGTGAAGCCGGTTCCCCCGCTTCAAGCCCTCCTTGGCCCTGCCTTCAAGCCGATCCTCTTGCGAGACTCGTCTTCGCACGTGCGCTTGTCCAACATGGACGTGGACACAAACATCCACCATCGCTCGGGATGCCCGCCCGGCCAGAATGTCACTCCTGGGACGTCCTTGGTCAAACAATGCCCTGCGGCCGCATCATCATGGCCATTCCGTCTCTGCCTAGCTCATCTTCGTGCAACGGACCAAAGACATCCAGCGGTGTAGAGTCGAGGCCCTGATGATCCAGCGTAGCCAGCAGCTGTGCTTGAAGCTCAGAGCCTGCTCGTCCGGTCGGCTCCCAGAGCTCCGCTCATCATGGCAGCTTGAGCTGCCCCAGAATACACCATTTCCCGGCCCCCATGAGTCCCCCACCAAGCCACGCCGATGGCTGCTCGTTCCACGTCCATTTCGCCACTCACAAGGATCTCCAGGAGCCGATTCTTGACGGGCTCCCGCAGCATCGGGTCTTCGATCTGGTTGAGCGCTTGAGCAGCAATGGTAAGCCATTCCTCCACCAAGGGGAGCGGCAGGAACGGCAGCGAGTCAACCAATGCCAGTGTCAACGAGCTTTGGTGAGAGAAAGGCCCGTCCTCATCTTCTGAGGAACCTTGCCTGGATACTGCGTCGGGCGTAGGTGGAAGCATGTTTCCGGGCGCTGCTGAAATGTTGAACCGCAGCATCTCCAAGAGCGTCTCCGAGAATTGAGGTTCCATTTCTGCTATAGGGAACGGAGGCGACACAATCTGCATGACCGTTTTGAACGCTACTCGGAATTGACGAGCCGAGATTTGCAGAGGAAACGATTCGAAGAGCTTAACCACGTAAAACGGCGTGATTTGGATGGTAAGTGAGCTGTGCTGAGGGCACGAGAGCGTCGACAGAATCGCGCTGTGGGCGGCCTCGAAGAGCTCGACCATGGATGGAGTCATGATACCCTCGTGCGAGATGTATCCTGTCGCGGGCTTGAGGATGAGGGCCTCGCAGGCCTCGGTTGACAACGTCAGAGGTAGGTGCTCTGCCAAGTTCAGGTAGAAAAGATCCAGGCTTCTCTGCAGATACGTCGTGGAAACAGGGCCATTCTCCGCAGGCCGTGTTTCGTGGAGAAAGGAGTATGCCACGGGGGCATTTCTCGACATGATATCGATGGACGTGAGATACGTAAAGGCATACACCTGAAAAGCACTGTTGCCGTCCCGGCATGAGATGAATGAGAGGTTCCGTAGGATATGTAGCGACTTGGCAGCAATCCCGGCCGCCGCCGCGTCGTGAAGCATCAATGGGTCGAGGAGGCCTCGGGACACAATGGTCTGCAGCAATACGACAACCCCGAACATGAGGTTCTTCAGGAGAGCCCACAGCGACTGCCATGTGCTGCTCCGAGTCTCGGGGGTGAGAGCCGTCGCCTCGGCTGCTGGATCGATCTCACTCAGACGATTCCTTTGCCAGGCATCGAGAACCTTGCGCGTGAATTCGAGGAGCGCGTCCTGGGCTTGAAGCACGACCCGAGTGTCAGAGGTATGCTGCACGACGAATCCCGCGAGTCTGGACAAGGGCCCCAGATTCGCCATGATGGGGCGCTTTTCGAGCTCCTGGAGATGTCGGAACGAGGGAGTCATGGGAGACCAGGCGAGCTGATGACTGGGCGATTGGGCGACTTCGGCGCCGATGTCCGTGAGAAACTGCCCGTCGCAGAAGCCCTCCTCAGCCGTGATGGCCCAGACAGCCAGCGGCAGCAGCGCGTTGCAGTTGAGCAGCGTCCTGTGATAGTCGGAGAGCAGGGGGAAGGCGTAGTTCAGAGCCATGATGGTAGAGGCTCCCGCGACGGGCCCATCGACCAGTTGCGTCTCCAACGCTAGGTTCGCGGCGGTGACGACGGCCAGCTCCAATGTATTCCTCAGGCTCCGCGACAGGGCGCGTCTGTCATTCCCTTCCATGCCCAAAAGAACTCCCGTGAGGACAAGCAGATGTTGCCATCGCCTCGACCGATCGTCGGCACCCTTCACAACCGCCCTCGTCCATGCTTCGCATCGGATGCCGCCTCCTTCGCGCGGTTGACTCTTGTCGGCCCGGTTCGTCTCGTAACCGTGAATGCGCGTCGCGGCGGTGTTGTACATGCTCATGACGCGTATCGAGTTCCGAACTCCGCCGGGGAGCTGCCATATCGCCGGCGCTGTCAGCAGCTGCGACGTGAGGACGCCGAGGTTTAGGGGGTTGGAGAGCTCGGCGAGGAGGTGGACGGTCGATCCGAGGATCTGCTCCGTCTTGTTCGCATCATGGACGTCCTGGTAGTACTGCAGCACGGTATTGAGAAGACGTTCGGAAGACATGGCGACGCATCTGCAGGGGCAATTGCAGGCGATGGGTGGCGGTCGCGGTGAGGATTATGAATTGATTACGTCGAGATGAAGCTGTCGGGATTGTTGCCGTGGTTTGGTTGTCGGCGGATTCACGAGCTTTTGCCGAGGCTCCGATAATGTCCACGGAAGGCGCTCCCCGAACCCCGGACCCAGCAATGGCAGGCGCGATACAGTCCCGTAGCTACCCCCTGGTCGCTAATTCGGTCCCTCCATCCCATCACCGCCCCATCACCGTCGCAACAACACGGTCAAAACATCCACGTCCATTATTCTCATGATGGCACGGTATGCGCAACACTCTCCCGTTGCGCCGCGAACATGGCAGCTAATCGATATGTCTTCCCAGATGGCCTACCCCAACGACCCCCCCCCGAGCTATCAAACGCCGCGCTTCCCGTCCCTAAACGTCGAGACGCTCTATGACACCACCTCGGACAGACGATACACGCTCTACTACGTCCTCGACGTTTGGCGCTTCACTCTGATATGGACGCTCATCCTCTACGCCCTCTTCCACATGGGCGCGGTTCTGACCGCCATGTACACCCACGGGTGGAAGAAGTCGTCCTGGAAGTACCTCTGGGCGGTGCCCGTGGTGTACCTCGTCATGGCGGGCCTCGAGGCAGTCATGGCAGGTAGCGTCGTTGGTCTAGTGTCAGTACCGTCGGGGCAGTGTCCCTCAACTATATCTAACGTGTGTCCAGGCTGGGAGCCGTGTACAGTGCCGGCTACTACGAGATGAACACGTGGATTCCGTGCACCTGGGGCTGCATCAACACTCTCGTCTTGATCATTTCGTCCTTTTCGATACAGGGCGGACTCTAGAAGAGTGATTGGCTACAGAAAAGGATTCCTACTAGTTGGAAAACGGTCCTGTTTTATACTGCCTCTCCTTGAGGGGCCACTCCGAGGTTCAAGCTCGTGTCTTTAGTATCGGCGTTTTGTTTCTGGAGCGACGGCGCAACGGCTTGGAGAGGTTTGAGTCGATTTTTTTTTTTTTGGCGATGCTGCGGTTTGGAGGCTGGATGAGCTTTCTTTGACAACTATGGTGGATCAAGCAGCAAGTGAGGAGATTTTGTCAATCCATAGACTTTGCGTCGTCAATCACGATTATATCGATTCGAAGGCCTCGTTACAATCGAGCTCGCTCCCCACGCTAACCGCCGTAGCATCTCCAGACCCGCCGTCTCGATGCCATCCTCCGTATTGTTCTCTCTCCCACAATCAAATCCAACGACAATGGAAAAGCCGCCATCTTGAGATCAGGCATCTGTTGCACATAGTTCCTTCCCTCTCTTTTCGGACCTTTGTTTGTTTACCCCCCTTCCCCCCCTTTAATTCAATCCCCTTCCTGCCCTCACTCACGGACTGCTCGCATCCTGGTTTTTTTTGCCTTTTTCTCATTTCTCTTCCCCCCTCCAGGGCTGTGTTATTCGTACTCCTCACTTGGAAGCAAACCGACCTGGAAGCTCGCTTCGATTTATAATTTCCCTCTTGCTTCCTTCACCTCCTTATTCAACCATGGCCGAAGCTCACATCACCGCCGCCGGCCGCGGCCTCAACTCGCACCCGGACTTTGACCCCGCGGCCACCCACCACGCGGCATCAGCAGCCGCCGCCGCCGCACCGTCGTATACCTTCTCGGACGACTCCGACGCCGAGCCTCCGGCCCTGGTCGACGTCTACTCGATGAAGCCCTTCTTCCCCGGCCAGCCCAAGTCCCTCTCCGGCATCGCCCTGCGCGCCTTCTGCCTGGGCGTGACCCTCGCGTGCAGCGCCGTCTCCGCCGTCGCCGTCCTCGCCTTCACCGGCAGCCCCTTGTGGCGCCCGCCCTTCTTCCTCTTCGCCCTCTCGGCCTTCCACTTCCTCGAGTTCTGGACCACGGCCGAGCGCAACACCCTCGTCGCAAAGGTCGACAGCTTCCTCCTCACCGCCAACTGGCCGTCCTACGCCGTCGCCCACTCGGCCGCCTTCCTCGAGTGCGTCGTCGTCTGCGCCTTCTTCCCGCACCGCGACTGGGCGCCCTTTGGCTTGGGCCCGTGGCTGCTCGCCCTCGGTCTCCTTCTGACCGTCGTCGGACAGGTCGTCCGCTCCGCCGCCATGCTCCACGCGGGCAAGAGCTTCAACCACCTGGTTCAGACGCGCAAGGCTGACTCTCATGAGCTCGTGACCACGGGCGTCTACTCTCTCTTCAGGCACCCGAGCTACTTTGGATTCTTCTACTGGGGACTTGGGACGCAGCTGGTGCTGGGCAACGTCGTGTGCTTCGTCGGGTATGCCGCCGTTCTCTGGTTCTTCTTCAGCAGGAGGATAAGGCACGAGGAAGCCAAGCTTGTCGAGTTCTTCAAGAACGACTATGTCGAGTACCGAAAGAGGGTTAGCACTAGAATTCCGTTCATTTAGTAGAAGAGGCGAGAGTTGTCATGTAACCTCAGCTCTGGCACGTCATGTTGCGTTAAGACAGGACATGCAACTTCTAAAGTATTCAATGGTACATAAAATAAGTATGTAATACGTGGTCAAATAGTGGTCTCCAAGTTCAACTTTTCGGCCCCTTGACCAGACGTTTCTATCGGCCAGTCGCGGGAGGCATGAGTTTGCTGACGCTGCCGTACTTGGCCTGCCAAGCATAGAAATACATCAACGCCGCGAACGGTTGTCCAAAAATGGTGAATGATACCCAAAACGTAATGTTTCCAATCAACCTCCCCGTGTTGCCGCGTTTCATCTTTTCAAACGGCCGGGTCAAGGCGACGAGCGGAAGTTGGAGGAACATTCCCAGGAAAGCAACACCTATCGTTGTTAGACCTAATCGACGCAGCAATCTTGCGAAACGACCTACCAATGATGTTATGGGTAGGGACCCCAACGAGGATCTCGTGAAGAACCGCAGACACGAAGAACACGGCAAAGCTCGCAGCCTGAGGACTCCATCCGCGTCCGACCATGGGCATGTATACGTGGCGCTTGAAGTAGGTGTAGACTGGCTTATTCCACGTTCTCCAGTAGGTACCCAGACTCTCGCTATTCCACCAGTCGTCGTAGAATGACCGGTCGCCGAACCTGAGGATTTCAGCCAGCGCATTGAGGAAAGACTGGAACAGGGCAAAGAAGCCGGCGAGCCAGATGACGAGCGAAATTGTAGAAAGCTTCATAAGCCTCTCCAAGATGGACATTACGTCCAACGAAGCAATCTTATCGAGCGAGTTTCGCAGCACGGGCGCGGCATACTGAGCACTTGCAACCCAGATGAAGGCACTGAGACAAAAGATTTCTCCTAGTCTCTTCAAGACAAAGACCCAACGGATCTTGTCCGTCCGAGGATAAACGGGCTGGTAAACCAGAGTAGGAGCCCACCAGAAGTAAATCAGGTTTCCCAACGTGATATTCTGCGGGTAGGGGCATTGCTCATATAGTTTGGGGACCAGCTCCCGCTCTCCGGCAACAGGATGCAGATAGGCATGGCGGAGATCGCGGTTTGTAAAGGCATACGAGGCGGTTTTTAGCCAAACCACAATGGCGTGCATCTCAGTCAGGGTGCCAATGAGGGGATGGTACACCTTGAAATAAACGACGAGAGTCGTAATGGTCAGAGCAAGCGTGATGTTCAGAGCGTGCGCCCAGGCGACGATGACCCAGATGGAATGGAACTTCTTGCGCTCTCGCTCAGAAGTGCCCGACGGACCTTGCTTGATTCGCATGATTGATCCTCGCGCCTGTTGGGCGGCGGCAAGCTCAATCAAGTAAGCGGCAATGAGATGGCATGGGATGAGGAAATAGAGCGAGAGGCCGAGGAAGATGTCCTGTCGGCTGTAATCATGGCATTTCAAACAGATCAAAACTCCGTACTAAGGCGTGTGAGCATTTTCAGAAACACCAAGAGAAGGAGACGTTCGCTACCTTTTGGATATTTTCGATCATCAGTCGAAGGTTGCCGACGACTGCCAAGAGTCAATGACGAGAACAGATGATGACCACGCCGCCCCTCGGCGACACCTGAAACTCACCCAACACGATGACCATGAGATTTCTGAAGCCCAGGAAGCTGGGAGCTGCATCGGAATCGTGACTGAGACATGAGGGCCTCGTCTTCAAGTGCACTGCGGCGACGTGCCTGTACTTGCGCGACGACTTTCGCGGTTGCTCTGCCGTGGTGCCGTTGGTTTGCTGCTGCGCTTCCCGCTCAGTGACGTTGATGGCGGACCGGTGCGACAGGGATGAGCCGTTGGAGGCCTCGACGCTGGTTGTAGTGGCCGAGTTCATGGTGTTCCGGACTCGCCTGTTGGAGACGAGGGGGAAAGGAGACGAAAACGAGAGGATGAAGACGAGAAATGTGGCCAGTCAAAGTCAGTTAGTTATATGGTGGCGAGACCTGATAAGGGTGGGAGCTGGATGTATCATTGAGCAAACGCCACAGGATTCCTGCACCTGCAGCTTTGGTGCAATTTTGGGGCGAGTTGCAAATGCGTAATGACACGCAGGTGATGAGATAAGTGCCGAGGAATGCAGGGAATCGAATGACTGAGCACAGGGGCTGAATTCCAGGCGAGTAACGAGTTGAGGCCTGAGACGTCCGCCGGCTAAGATCGAGCCTTCCGAGTTCGTTGAAACAAGGCACGCCGACTTCCTTCTGCAGCACGGAGCATGCATGCAAGACTGGAAGCGGAAGGAAGCTTCGGCGCGCTTTAGGGCCTCTGCATGCTCAGCGGGGCATTCTCCCCTGGAACCGCCGCACTGTGGCGCTCAACGGGCTGCTGGGGCCCTGCAACGTGCTAGCTGGAGTGGAGGATGTTTCCCCGCTGGTGGTGGTGTGGTGTCGAGCATGTGAAAGTTTGCGTCCGGTCTCAATGATCTGCCTGGTATTCGTACTGTACCATTCCTCGCCAAAGCGAAAGGTGTGGGAGCTTCGGATACAATCCGGAGCGCCGAAACCCCAACAAACTACCTCCAGTAGCACTCTATGATAGTTGAGATCAATTGATGAGGAAGTTGGGTCCGGGTCAGATCTCCCGCTTCCTGAGGCGGATCTTGGAAGCTCCCATCCACCTCGCGCATGACTAAGCGATTCAATACGGCACGTGACCGTCCACCCAGAATCGAGCGGCCGGCTGATCGCCGCTTAAATTCCATTCAAGCTTCGCCCCAGCTCAGACTTCATTGGACGCGACAGGTTGACAGCTCGATGCAATGCCTGAGCTCTGGTGATTCCTTTCTTTCATCCAACATCATTCGCTTCTCATTCAACGCCCTCGGACCGCACGCCGAACTATCTTGCTCGAATAATCAAATAGTCTCGTGAATGCCATCCCGAAAAGACGCGCTGCCGCCATCTCGAGAAACAAATTGAAGTGTATGTTTACGCCTTCAACCATCGGTAGCCCAAATGGCTTATGAGCCTCGCGGTGGTCGTGGCGATCGTGGTGACTATCGCGACCGCGATGGAGGAGACCAGGATGGGGGATTTGTCAAGGTTAGAGGCCGACGTAAGTCTCTTCAGCCGTGAATCATTGATGCGCCCCCTTCGAACCCCGTCTACCCAGTGGTAAGATTCGGATAGCTCCAGACCTTATACATTGTCACACATCCCTCGCAATAGAGCTGCTCTCTTGTTGATTCCATCTACTCTGACCTGGGCATGCTTCCACCAGGCCTACACACTTGCTCATGTTTGCTCGTTCTCTAACATCTACTCCTCAAAACACCCCTTCTTTCCCTGCGCCGCCCATGAATTCAAGACAAAGACACAAGGCAGCCTTGATCAAGCGTCTAATGGCTAATCGAACAGGACCTGTGACGGACTATGGCTCTACCATCGCCCACTGGCTGCACCATCGTGTACCCAACTACAAGGGGGGGTACAGCGGCGAAGCTGAGCGGCCTAGCCCCAGCTACATAGTTAATGTGAGTTGCAACCATACTCCTGCTATCACCTCTGGTTTCTAACATGTTGTATAGATGGTCCCCCCCGCGGCCAGACCAACACAGGCCGGCGACACTATTCCTATCAAGCACCTTCACTCCTCCCTAAACAAGATTAAGCATCCCATCAATGTTGTTCGATGGACTCCAGAAGGCCGCAGACTGTTGACCGCGTCGACCAGCGGCGAGTTCACTTTGTGGAATGGAACAGGCTTCAACTTTGAAACCATCATGCAGGCTCACGACTCGGCTATCCGTGCCTTGGAATATTCTCACAGCGACGACTGGCTCATCTCGGCCGATCACGATGGAGTCATCAAGTACTGGCAGCCAAACTTCAACAATGTGCAGAGCATCAACGCCCACACAGATCCCATCAGAGATCTGGCCTTTAGCCCCAACGACTCCAAATTCGTCACCGCCAGCGACGATTCAACGCTCAAAATCTTTGATTTCGCTCTGGGGTCGATGGAATCGAAGCTTGAAGGCCACGGCTGGGATGCCAAAACTGTCGATTGGCACCCAACAAAGGGACTCTTAGTGTCTGGATCCAAGGACCATTTGGTCAAGCTCTGGGATCCCCGCACTGGCAGATGTCTGACGACTCTTCATGGCCACAAGAGCACCATCACCAAAGTTGCCTTTGAAAAGGTCCGCGGCGGATGTCTCGCAACCTCTGCTCGTGACCAAACAGCTCGAGTTTTCGATCTCCGAATGATGCGCGATATCTGCCTCCTTAAGGGGCACGAGAAGGACATCTCAACAGTGGCCTGGCACCCTATCCATTCCAACTTACTCAGCACCGGCGGCATGGATGGCTCTCTTTTCCATTACCTCCTTGATACCCCCAATCCACCCCCGGGCCAGCCTTTCACTGTTGCCCCCTACGACAGCCCGGATCCGACGACAGCTCCCGCCCAATCGATTTGGCCAACCCACAAGGTTCCCTTTGCTCATGACTACGCTATATGGTCTCTTCATTGGCATCCTCTTGGTCATGTCCTCGCCTCTGGATCAAACGATCGAATTACTCGCTTCTGGACGCGTGCTCGACCTGGTGACACCGACGTCTTCCAAGACCGATATCACATCGGTGAGGCTGCTGCCGAGGCCCAAGGCACCTGGGACCGACGTGGCAACCGGCGCCAACGACAGGAGGAGGAAGAGCAGCAGATGGAGGACGAAATGGATGCCCTCGTCGACCAGGATGCACTCAAACCTGCTGTTCCCGGTCTTCCTGGTATCCCTGGACTCCCCCTCGGAGGCGTTCCCGGCCTTGGTTCAGCGCCCCCTCCACCTGTGATTCCTGGCGTCGGTGCCAATCCGGCGGCCCCCCCTCCGCCACTCCCATTCCCGTTGCCCGGGCTCAACGGCGCTCCCCCGCCTCCTCTTCCAGGCCTGGATCCCAACAACCCACCCGACCCTGCGCAAATCATCGAGCTCATGAAGAAGGCTGGCGTTCCCATCCCACCACCCGGAGCGTTGCCACTCGGTCTTCTTCCTCCCCCGGGGAATATACCACCGCCTGGGAACTTCCCAGGGATTCCTGTTCCCCCGCCTCCCATCCCCGTCGGCGCGGACGCCGATATGAAGAGCGATTCGCGGCGACGTGCTCCCCTTCCCAGCCAGGAGGAGAGCTTGCGACAGGAGCAACGACACGGAAAGTACACTCGAAGCCGGTAGTTGGAGTGGAGTGAATTTTCGGTCTGACAGTCGATACCCTACGGCGTTTGTGGTATAAGAAAAGTTGATGGGGGTGTGTCCCCGGGAGCAGATTTGTTCCACCAAATGCGAGGATTCTACGGGCAAGGGCTATTTAGATTTTGATGTCTTACCCAGTACCTATATCTATTTTCTGTTGATCTACTCCATGCTACTTGCACATGTGGAAATGCCGTGGTCGCTATCGTTAAACTGACGCCTGCCTGATGCTATTAGGTCCAGCGACCAAGATGGCCGACGGAAGCTTCTGAAAGCAGATACCAAGCAATTCAGCCCTTCCCCGTAGCTAAATGGCCGATGACGGGAACGGGAGCTGCCCCTGTAATATATTAATCGCCTCCATCGTTACGCGCATCACTTGGGAAGCGACTTCTGCTTGTTCGAAAAGTCCTGGATCACCAGCGCACACGTCGTGTCGGCGCACAACCGCCGCCGTCGCTGCACGGGCAACTTGGACGCGAACTCGAGGCCGCTGGCGCGCTCGACGGCCTCGACGGGCACCTCGAAGTCGGTAATGGGCTTCTTGTTGTCGATGCGGGCGTTGGGCAGCACAAAGGCGCCCACGGCCACGTTGCCGCCGTCGCGGCCGTCCTCGGCGAAGATGACCTTGTAGAAGTGCGTGGGCACGGCAATGTTGGGCGGGCTGCCGATGACCTCGTACTTGACGTACCACTTCTTGTCGACGGGGTCCTGCTTGGGGAGGTACAGCGGCCCCGTGGCGATGCGCACCGAGGGGTAGCGCTGGGTCAGGCGGCGGCAAAAGTCCTCAAAGTGCGCCCAGTAGTCCCGGTTGAAGCCCTCGCCGACCTGCGGGCACATGTTGGACAGGTAGAAGGTGTCGTCCATGGCCTGCTGCGACCACTTGCAGTCGGCGGCGGGGACCTGGTGGCCGCGGTCGAAGCCGCTGCGGAAGTAGTCCTTGAGCAGGCCGCGGAACTTTGGAGGCACGGCGTCGTCCTCGAGGAAGCTCGAGTGCTTGCGGTCGCCGTCGCGCTGGGCGAGCGAGGCCGGCGTGATGTGCTCGACGACCCAGTGGGGGTTGCGGGTGCGGCGGTCGAACGAGGAGACGAGGCCGGTGCGGTTGGCCACGTCGGCGACGGGGCCGGGGAAGCCGTACTCGAAGATGCCGGCCGGGTTGACGGGGGCGTTGGCGGCGAGAGGGGAGGAGGGAGGTACAACGGCGGGGGGGCCGAAGACTTGCGAGGGCGGGAGGCCGACGGGGGCCGGGGCGGCGGGCGCGGGGAGGGCGGCGAGGGAGTTGATGGTGGTGGGAGGCGCCTGGATCTGGTCCTGGGTCTCGGAGCGGCGGCCGCCGCGGAGGGAGTAGAGGGCAGCGGTGACGGCGGCGCCGCCACCGGCGCCGATGGCAATGGTTGCGAGGGTGGCCTTGGACATGATGGTGCTTGGTTTCGAGGACGAGGCGCTTCAGGCGGTGAAGTTGGGTCGGTCGGGGGGCGCGAATGTCGAAATCGCTAGGAGATGGGGGCGTGGAGGAGGTTGGAGGGGAGATGTGTCCTGTAAGATGTTGCACGTGGACCCAATTGGGTTTTGGACTCGTGATGTCTCGAAAATGCAGCAACCTTTATTCAGGTCGATCGATCTGGAGCTGACTTTGTTCCCCGGCCAGCTAGATTATTTCCCTGGCGGCACTTTTCGAGCCGAAGATGTTCCGGCGATAAGGATATCAGATCAGGGGTCTTGGGGCTTGCTGGGGTCGTCTCCACCAGTTGACGTCAGAAGGGGATCGGCGTGGGAGGCTGGGAGACGGTTCTTCGGGATGGATGCATGTGTATTCGCAGGTATCTTGGCATCATTCCAGTCTTGACCTGGCCAGCCAAAATAGGTAGCCTGCAAATGAGAGTAAGTTTAGTCTAGGAAGTTAAGATGGTAAGTTGCAATTGAGACGTTATCTCCCTTGATTTATCTCAGTCAAGGTTGCTGAACGACTTGGGCGTATATCAACATGCCACCGAGTCTCGTCATTTCATGCTTATTTCTCTTCCTCAACCCTTCCCCCGGAACTCATTCCTCATGCAACCCACAGTCAAGTCTTCCCATGTCGGTAGTCGTAATCATCTCCGACGCAGCCTCGTATGCACAACCAGCACAGACCGCGATCGCAGTCGCCAATGTTGGTGCAGCTTGCCTCGCACTCGATGCAGATGCATTGCAAGTACGAACTATCGACGGGCCCGCCTGCAGAGGTGGACGTCTTAGTCGTACTAGTGTCAGTTTGAGCGGTGTCTTCCTGGTTGTCAGACTTGGATGAGCTGGTTGGTTCTGGCATTTTTTATTGTAGGGGAGTCCGCAAGCAGCAGGTATTTCAGAGAGTGAAGTTTCTCGTTGGAGGGGGGGTGGACTGAGATAGACTCGGTGCATTTATGTAGCCTTTTGTATGTGAACATCAATCATAAGAGTTCTACGGATACTGCATCGCTGATTCGTTCGTGTATATAGTGGATGAGGTTCCGGGCGTGAATCAGGAGTTCCTCTCAATGGTTCATTGCTTAGAAGACGGGAGCTAATACAACCTCGAGGACGTCGCTCATAGGTAGTAGATCAACAGCACCGTTGTTGGAGACTTCCTTCTCTGTCATTTGAACATGTGGGTTCGAGGTACGCTGCCAACACGAGCATAGACGGAGGGAGCGCGTTTGGTGAAGTCGAGGTGAAATCGCTTCATCTCAGTCGGCGACGTTGAAACGCGGCTTCGATCAGACTCGTTGACCTTTGCGGACACGAGAATTCCTTGGGCCATGTCTGACGACTCGAGCACAGACTGGAAAAGGCAACAGGGGAGTCCCTGGCCGATGATGAGAAAGGGTGCTAGCGAAAGGGAGGACCCGAAGGCTTGCACTAACACGGGGGCGTCGACGACGTACGTACTCTGGGTTTCACGAAATTGGTCAGCGTCGTGGATGCGGTGCAACGGGCCATCCGGGTGTTTTGCAGGCTGGGCTGCTTACTGTACATAGATATACATACCTAGGCGTAGAATGGGCATTTGTCTTGGTTGCAGACCGTTCTCAAACCGAGTGTGGCTAACGACGACGACAAGGACTCGCAGGTAAGTAGAAATGCGCCCGTCCCTTGAATGTAGTCCACTAAGTTGAAATCGAGGTCATATTAGTTCTCATCGCAGACATATGACCATGACAAGTCACAAGCTCTGATGCCTGGTGGGCAAGGAGGCTCCCGCTAATGCTAGTGATGGATGACGAAATGAGACGACTTGATTCGCTGTCCGAGCTGGCGGTGCCGTTGAAAGTCAAGGGTCAGATCAGGGTCGAGGGCAGGGAGCAGAGGGCCACTGTGATGTTGTTCAGGGCAGGAGGCGGATGAAAGGGAACCGAAGAGGCAAAGGAGAGACGACAGAAGAACTGGGCTCAGTCGTGGCATCACATTAACAAAAAACCGAGCCATTGTTTCCTTCATCGGTCTCTTCAATGTGTTGATTAGCGTGTGCGGACGAGTGGGACTTGTCATCTGCGTGTTCCGCGCCCCCGGCCCCCCCCACGGAGAGCAGGCCGGTGAACTGGGAACACTCGACGAGGATGAGGACGAGTGAAGGGAATGTGTAAAAACCGACAAAGGGGCGTCGTGTTGACAAAACAATGCTGGGAAGCGCCTACTCGCAATCTGTCCCTTGTCTCACCGAGTTCGAGGCCCTTGATTCCTTGCAGGGCAAACACCCAACCATGATTCGATCAACATGGGCCGTGAGAACCTTGAGGGCCAACCTCGACCCGCACGCCTTCACCGGTGACCTAGATCTCCATCATGGCCGCGACAGATGCGTGAAGCCCCCACGCGCAATGCCAAAGGAATCCGGCTTATTTTGAGCGAGGCGTCGCGCCGGTTGACATTCAACTTGGCCGTTCACTGTTGAGGCTGCCGTTCGCCTGCACAGGGAGGTAGAGGTAGGTACTTAAAGCACAGCGTCAGCACCTGCAGGTACCATTGAAGGTGGAAGGTACGGAGTCCTCCCGAGTCCTCCTTCCCAAAGTGCCTTACATCACAAACCAAATCGCCTCACCCCCCTGTCGTCGAGGCTCGCTCTTTCTGCGTTCTACCTTCTTCTTTCTCCTTGTCCTCTCCCCTTCGTCTCCCTTCCCCTTTCTACACAAACCAACCCCCTCCCTCTCTTCCTCCAAGGACACCCCTTCCAATTTACCGGGACTTTTCTTATAGCCCTCGTCGACGGCCCCGCGATCTTGCCCCCGACTCCCGCTCTGCCGCGCTAGGCCTCACGCTACGTCAGAAACTACCACTCCCACCTCCGACAATCTTTCCAACAGCTCGCATCTCTTCAGCCATTATCCTCAACTCTGCCAATATTCAGTTCAGTCTCCGGCTTGCTGCGAATCATTCTTAGCTCATGATACGAGCTGCGCCGTCTACCAAGAGTTGCGCCCGTTGAGAGGCCAAGGAGACCCTGTCGCCATGGGCTTCTCGCTGAGAGACGTCGACAATGACACTCGAGGCTGGATCATGTGTATTGTCAGCGGCATTGGTGCGCTTCCCCAGAGCTTCGTGGTCGATAACCGCGACTCCTCCCCTTCCTTGACTGTGCTGACGCCCTCTCTAGCTTGCGTTCTTGGCGCTTCAATCGTCTGCGTCGACACCATCGTGCGCCTGTTTCCTGGCAAGCGCAACTTTCGCATCCAGGAGAGTAATGTCTTTCTTGCTTGCTCCCTGAGCCTGAGTTTCGGTGTCATGGTGCGATTGCCTCCTGCCTGTCCATCCCGGCGTGTTGCTAATATTGCTGTCTAGATCTTCACTGCGCTGTATAGTATGCTGCCCGAGTCCAAGGAATACCTCAAATCTGCCGACTGGTCTGATCAAGCCGCCGGCCTCCTGATGATGGCGTGCTTCATTGTTGGGTTTATTGGTATCCAAGCCATCTCACGACTGATTCACCAACTTGTTCCCGCTCATGTCGTCGATTGCGACCACACCCACGACGAGATTGCCGTTAAAGATGCCAACTCCTGCCAACATGGCCGCCGGCGATCTCGTGCAAGCCGTGCCCGTCGCCGATTGTCTCAGACCAATTCGCGCCCATCAACGGCAAAGTCAATCTCCGAGTTACAAAACGGAAACGGCCATAGTATCCCATCCGAAACGACGCCCCTGCTTGATTCGGACACCAACTGTCGATCCTCACCCCCCCAACGACGTAATTCGACCGACCATTCGGTGCATGTGCATCGCAGCCGCGCGACGACGGCTAGATCGGCTCCTCTGGACCGACGACCTTCTTCCATACTTCAGGTCCAGAAGCGAGTAATGTCCTTTGTGCAGGACACAAAGTGCGGATGCGACGAATCTGGACCCTGTTACGGCTACTCGGACCCTTGTGGCCAGGAGTGTTTCAAACATATCAACAAGCGTGCCGCTGTTCTTCCTCGGCAGCAAATTGCCCTCCGGACCACGACAGGAGCACTGATTCCTCCCCGTGAACACGAAGATGAAGATCACGACGAATGTGTCGAGGACGACTCTGACCATGGCGATGGTCACCACCACAGTCACGCATCGGAATCTCTCGTGAGCCCAACTTTCCGCACGAGCCGAGCAACTTCACGAGAACCCTTGGATCCTACCTCTGAGCACGAGGACGTGGAACATGATACGTCATGCTCATCCTTGCAGGAGAACGACGAGGACTTGGAGGCACAGCACCACCATCACGTGCCCACCAATGCCTTTCTATCCATTGGCCTTCAAACCTCCATCGCCATTGCTCTCCATAAGTTCCCAGAGGGTTTCATTACGTACGCAACGAACCACGCGAACCCGGCACTGGGATTCAACGTGTTCATGGCTTTGTTCATCCACAACATCACTGAGGGTTTCGCCATGTGCCTCCCCTTGTACATGGCCCTTGAGTCTCGCTGGCGGGCAATGATCTGGTCTACCGTGCTCGGTGGCCTATCTCAGCCCATGGGAGCCGGTATCGCCGCTCTGTGGTTCAAGCTTGCCAGCCGGACACACATGGCCCCGAATGCCGTTGCGTACGCCTGCTTATTTGCCCTCACTGCGGGCATCATGGTCAGCGTTGGGCTGTCGCTTTTCGTCGAGAGCCTGAGTCTCAACCACAATCGAAACCTGTGTATTTTCTTTGGTTTCATTGGAATGGCCATTCTGGGTGTCAGCAATGCGCTGGTTGGGTCGCACTGAGGTGTAGCCATTTTACCCCTGGAAGCACTTTACTCTGCACTCCAGTCTTCACTCTCTTGGTGTTGCGGTTCCTCTGGGTCTCTTTTTCTTTGTTTAGTGCTTGCTTACCTCATGGTATGGAGTTGGGTCTGGACAAGATTTGGACGAGGCTTGGAGCACTCGTTGCCTCGCTACGCGTTACGCATCATTCAGGAATATCAGGTTCATAGAAGGGGCCGGCGGGGCGCAGACTGGGCACAGGTTGAAATCGAGATTTGTTTATTTTCCTCTCCCAACATGAATCATTATTTTGTCTTCACCATGTGCTGCGTGTCGTCTTTGGCCGCGAGGCCGGGTATCTAATCATATTTTCCAGCTCCCAATTCCAAACTCCATTTTAACATCTTGGACAAATGTGTATATATCATTGCGTTGCTCCGAGAGCAGGGTCAACCACGGCATCGGGGTTGACCTCGGGTTCTCTGGCCAGGAGGAGAATGTTGGCCTCGTCGTCGGCCCACTCGTCGGGTGGACAGCCATAGTCCATCTGTGCCGCAAAGATGCCTTCCTCTTGCAGCAGATCCTGGGACCAAGAGTCCTTGAGTCCAGCCATGTCGTCGCCAAAGAGGAGTTGGTCGACGTCCAGCTGGGTCGGTGAGAGGAAGAGCGCCGGATCCGCGGCGGGGTTGTGGACGGTCTGCGTGTGGTTGTCGAGGTCGTGGTAGCGCGCGAAGGCCTCGTCGCACTGCGGGCAGATGATGGTTTGCTTGGCGAGGTTGGTCGCGCCGGATATCTCGTTGATGACGTCGGGCGGCGCGGGCTGCGCCTTGGAGAGCTTGGGGCGCTCCTGGCCGAGGTGCTTGTACCGGACGTGGTCTTCGAGACGGACCTTGGTGCTGAACTTGTCGCCGCAACCTCGCTCGTTGTCCCACCCCGGCAGGCCCGAATTCGACAGGTCGACCTCGCCGCATATGAACCGGAAGCCTTCGTGGGCGGTGCGGACATGGGCGTTTAGGTTGGACTTTTTGGTGAACTTTTTGATGCAGTCCTCGTAGGGGCACGGAATCGTCTTTCGGTCTTCAACCGTCTTGCCCGAGTGGCGCATCTCGACGTGATACTCGAGCTCCCATCTCGAAGAGGACTTGAACTCGCAAAACATGCAATTCTGATGCTCGTGGCGGATGTGCGCCTGGAGCAGGACCTCGGTGGTGAAGCCAACTCGCTCCTCGGTGCCATCGGCCTTCTTCTTCAAGCCGCACTCGCTGCACCAGAACTGCGCCTCTCCGTGCTCTCTCTGTCGGTGTCTCTTCAGGGCAGGCTTGGAGTCGAAGGCGTGGGCGCAGCCGGCCTCGGGACACTGGTGGGCCGGGAGGCCCTGGTGTTGCTTCCGGACGTGCTTGTGGAGCGTCTCCTTCTTGCGGAAGCTTTGGCCGCAGTCCTGACAACGAAACCTCTCCTCACCTTCGTGGACGGCCTGGTGACGCTTGAGCCTGGTGCCGGTTACGAAGCTTTTTCCACATCCTTCCCTGGGGCACACGTGGTTTCGTTCGTTTGTGTGCACGGCTTTGACATGTTGCTTGAGATGTTTGTCTTCGATGTAGTCTTTGTCACAGCCAACGTATGTGCACTTGAAGGGTCGGGAATTGGTGTGGGAATTGAGGTGGTCGCGCAGTCTCGCCGGGCGGTTGAAGGTTTTGGGGCAGTCGGGCCAAGTGCAGGCAAGAGTTTTGAGATCTGAAGGAAACTTCGGACGGGGAGTCGTGGTGCCGGTATTGACGGTCAAGGGCGAGTCGGCCTCGGTAATGGTACGGGGAGTTTCGGCGGTTAGGACATCGTCATCAGGGTCATCAATATCTGGACGACATGTTAACGGGGAAAAGCGAGTAGGTGTGTAAAGCTCAACTCACATTCATCATCGTCAAATTCCGCAAAGCAGTTCCGCTTGGACGAAGGCGTTCCGGGCGCCAATTCCACAGCACTGCGTTTATTCATTGTGTGTTGGCATGGGCCCGGATCTTTGCTGATGTTGAAGCTGCAAACTGCTCTCAAGTGGCAGAATCGAGAACATTTTAAAGGCGGTGACAATAAATTTTGTGGTGGGCGAGGCGAAGTGGGGGCACGCACACGATTAGCCAGTCACATGACTGCGGGTGCCGGGCCGACAATTCGAGCTCCACCGATGGCGCATGCAGCTGCTTACATAACTTGACGGGTCATCTCCGGATCAATGCGATTTTCCCTGCCTTGACTTTTTTTTTCGCGAAGCTGCTGGACAAAGAGGCCCAAGGATCTCCGTCAACCACATTCACTTGTTGCGACAACCTTCATTGCTGCAGTTCCTACACCCGCTCCTGCCTGCTTTTCATAATGTCTGACTTTGGCGACGACGATGGTCCCGTTGGCGGGTAAGAAACTGCTCCGACGACCATTCCCTCGTGCCGATTTCTCTAACGTGCCCCAGCGACGAGCCCATGTACGAGGAGGAGGAAATCGACGACTTCTACGATCCCGAGGTTGTCGACGAGACCGATGAGCAACAGAACGGCGACCACGACAACGTCGTCGTATCTGGCGATCCCTCCGCCGCGGCCAACGCGCTCAAGGGCGGCGACAAGCTGCTGAAGGACAAGAAAATCCCCGATGCCGACCGAACCACGACGCCGTACATGACCAAATACGAGCGAGCACGCATTCTAGGCACCCGCGCTCTGCAAATTAGGTTCGCCTGCCTTGAATGTGGAACTCCCACGCGCGACAGACTTGCTGACAAGGAACCAGCATGAATGCGCCTGTGCTAGTGGACCTCGAGGGAGAGACGGATCCCCTGCAAATCGCCATCAAGGAGATGCGAGAGAAGAAGATCCCTCTGATCGTGCGGCGGTACCTCCCAGATGGCTAGTAAGTTACACGACCTGTGGTTCCTCCTAGACGATGGTTAACCGTCGCGCAACAGTTACGAGGACTGGACCTGCGAAGAACTGCTTCAATGAGATGGTAGGAGGTTCGGAACGACTACTGGCGACATGAAGTGCGAGGCGAATACCCGACAGACCTACCTTGGACGACAATCAAGCCGAGTCGATTCATTCTCAATTGGTCGCGTCGTTGCGCGGAGCGTCCATGTCCCGAGGCTTTTATATGATGTATGAGCGTGGCGTTTAATATTTTGGCTGTACGTTGAGAGACAGAATCAACAAAGGCAACGTTTGGGTTACGTGCTTTGCTGCCACTTCTTCGGCCGGCTCGGTGAGAGAGTCCCAGCTGAGTCAAACAGCCGAAGTCCCGCCTGGGCACTACTGTGAAGCGGATAGGATAAAGCCTGTTTAGGTTGCCGTCCTGCTTCAAAGAGTTGCATGGAATGGACTGGTGACGCTGGCTTCACGGGATTGTGGTTCCAGGGATGACAAGCAAATCGGCATACCAGTCAAAGGATTGCATGGTGATCCAAGTCCATCAAGGTCGATTACGGCCTTTACTGATGCAATAACCATGGTAGAAAAGATGCAAAAAATGACAAGCCGGAACCGGCATGGATGTGACACTTTAGACCAATCGAGCCGTTTCATGAGACGGGCGAGAGCAAGAGAGGTGATACAGCGTGAATGGCACGTTACTTGTAAGGTGACGGCAGTGATGAAGATGGCGACGCAAGTAACTGGCTTGGCAAAGGAAAACACGGACGGGCCTTTTGTGATGTCACTCAGGCCAGGTCCGCCGGCGTGGGACCTGGCGTTTGACCTCGCCGGGGTGGAATGGAATGAGGATGACGGTGTCGCACGGGACCGCCGTTGTCAACCTGAGTCAACCCGTCTGCGGGAGTTTGACGTTGATGTGTCCCGCACGTGATGGAGAACATGTGTCGGTCTGGTGCAGCATGTTCGATGCGGGAAAGAAGAGGCTTGTTGTGCGATGCAAGAATCCAGGTTGTCAACGGCAATGCAGCTGGGGAGCACAGCAACCGGCGATAAAGATGTTCGTGGCAGTGTGGAAACGCGCAGTGGCGAGTCGGATCGACAGCCACGAGAGCTGCACGTCTCCAGCCCCGGGTGTTTCATCGTTTCGGCGGGGTTGGGCGATGGCCCGAAGGGTGCAGATGGCGGATGAGGCGAGTTGATTGGGCGGAGCAAAAGGCCGCGATGGTCCCGCTCGGCGTGTTGATGGATTGCCTGATAGGACGGTATGACGTCGAAGGAGGGGAAAAGGATGGTTCGGGAAGAAAGCGAAAGGGAAAAGTGTGATTGTGCGAGTGTGCGTCGCACGATTCGTCGTTGCGGCTTGATTAATGCAGGGTCGACTCGTATAAAAAGAGGTTGGTGTGGTTGGGGGAAGGAAGCGGTGGTTGGGATGGTTAGTCTGGGTCGCCACTGCCACTGCCACGCCACTGCAAATTCGAGTGTAAAAGAGACGCCCAGTCCAACCTCGAGTTCGACTTTATTCAGCCTCTATCGAGAATTTGATTCACTCAGAAACAAGACAAGAAAAAACCTCATTCCTCTATCCTCCATCCTCCATTCTACATTCTACATTTTTTCAATCCCCCGCCAGCCACCATGAAGCTTTCCGTCGCCATCGCTGCCATCGTCTCGGCTCTTGCCGTGACCTCGGCGCCCATCCAAAAGCGCGAAGTTGGAGGTGTATGTTTCGTCCCATGTCCAAGAATCCCATATCCGTCAATGCTAACATTTTCCAAAGGTCCTCATGTGCACCGGCGCCAACGCCACCGGCACCTGCCACTACGAAGTGTACGAGCTGAAGAAGTGCCACCAGCTCCCCGAGCCCTACTACAAGAACATCAGCACCTTTGCCCCCGACGGCGAGCACTTCTCCTGCTACCCCCGTACGTACAACTGCGGCGGCATCTGCCGCAGTCCTACGGGGTGTACCTTTGGTGCCGTCGACTTCAACTACGAGCACAAGTACGACCTCAAGGCCATTGAGTGGAACACCCTCTTCAAGAGCTTCGACTGCGCGTTGAAGAAGGGGTACACCAACTCGACGGCATAGAGAAAGCAAAGAAAAACAAAACAAAACAAAACAACAAAAACAAGACAAGACACAATCACGACTGGACTGGGAAAACGAAGACTTTTCATGACGAATCATGCAGTGGGCCGGTAGTAAAGAGGACTGTGGAGTTAACGGTAAACGGTTGTTTTGACCTATTTGGGAAGGGAAACCGGTAATGCCTCATCGGAGGCATGGCATGGCATAATAACGGTAATGAACGAGGCACTCTGGTCGGCATTGGGCATCAGCGTCTTTTAATGGAATGGCAAGGAACGGCAAAGACGTGAGGAAGGGGCATTCTGCATCTGCATGGTCGATGCAAGGACGATAGATAATTGAGCACTTCGGTTGCGCACCCGATCCAGTTGCGGCATCGGCAGTTGATCTCGTTCTTGGTGTTTTTTAAGTACCTCGCTCAGAGGCTTTCTGCTTCTGGGAGATATTTCGGTATCGCGGCAATGTGGGGAACCCCGGTCGAGCTTCCCCTCCTCGACTTCCCCGCCTCCACCTTGGAGATGCGGCTATGACATATCATAACGGGATATAAGAAGAGAGAGCCCTTGGAATTGAATGCTTGATTATTCTTTATCCCTTTCCATCTGAAAACACCACTGTGGGTATTTCTCCTTTACTACCTGACCCCAATTGACCAATCCCCCAACAGCCGCACCACCACCATCGCCATGTCCGTCTTCACCACCAACGCAACCATCACCAGCTTCGGCGGCCGCTTCCTCAAGCTCACGCACCAGTCGACCGCTACGGGCACCCCGATGAACGTCACCCTCTACCTCCCGCCCTCGGCCACGGCCGCCCATCCCGCGCCCCTCCTCGTCTACCTCTCGGGCCTGACGTGCACGCCCGACAACGTCACCGACAAGGGCTTCCTGCACGCGCACGCCTCGCGGCTCGGCCTCGCCCTGCTGTACCCGGACACGTCGCCGCGCGGCCTCGACCTCCCCGGCGAGCACGACTCGTGGGACTTTGGCAGCGCCGCCAGCTTCTACGTCGACGCCGTGGCCGCGCCGTGGCGCGACCACTACCGCATGGAGACGTACCTGGCCAAGGAGCTCCCCGGGCTGGTGTTTGACGCCTTTTCCGAGCTGGACCGCGAGCGCGTGTCCATCTCGGGCCACTCCATGGGCGGCCACGGCGCGCTCACGCTGTACCTCAAGAACCCGGGCCTGTACAAGAGCGTCAGCGCCTTCGCGCCCATCTCCAACCCCGTCAACTGCCCGTGGGGCGAGAAGGCCTTCTCGGGGTACCTCGGGCCCGACCGGGAGGAGTGGAAGAAGCACGACGCCTCGGAGCTGGTCAAGGGGTGGAAGGGGCCTCTGAACGCCCTCATCGACGTGGTGAGTAGACGACTTGACGATGTAACTACAAGCAGCCATCGAATAACACTCTCTGCCAGGGCACGGCCGACAACTTCTACAAGCAGGGCCAACTCCTCCCCGAAAACCTCGAAAAGGCCGCCAAGGAGGCCGGCGTGACGGACCTGCAGGTCAACTACCGAGACGTAAGCCGGGGCTCCTTTTAACCCCTCTCGTGCGTAGGCATGTAACGATGCTGACCGTTTCCAGGGCTACGACCACTCGTACTTCTTCATTTCCACCTTTGGCGAGGACCACGTCAAGCACGCCGCCAAGGCTCTGGGTCTCCTTTGACTATCTAGCCCTCGATTGTAGACGAAACCAATTTCTGGTTTCTTGGACAGGGATTATGTTTCGCGCAACGTGCATGGGATATCTGCTTGTGGGCTCGAGCAAAGCCGCGTAAGCTATTGATGGCTACAGGCTCTGAGACACGGAAGAAATTATATAAACAGTCGCTCTACGTCGTACGTAAAGGGCTCGGCATGACGGAGAAAAAAGGGTCGATAAGGAAGAAAATCATGTGAACCATCTATTTCATATCGCTATAAATGGCATGCCCGTCATACTCCAGAACCCATGACTTCCATGCTCCTCGTCTCTGCCTCCATCGCACAACGCCAGCCAGTAAGGAAATCCGATTGGGAATGAATAACGACAAGTCGTGAACATCGCCTCGCTTCTTAACCCCTCCCCAGCTCGACTATTCGGTGATCCGTATTCCGGTGATCGGGGTTCGGACTCATCAAGTCGGCCTCGAGCCTCGCCCGCTCGGCGTCGGCCTCTTTCCGGATGCGGTTGTACGCCAGCTTCTCGAAGCGGCTCAGGCTCTTCCACCAGTGCTGGCCGGCCTCGTGCTGGGCGATGCGGTCCAGCAGGTCGGCCGTGAGGCCGCGCACCCCGCGGTCCTTGTGAAACAGGCCCAGGGCGATGTAGAACAGCCCGGCGTGGGATTCGGGCGCCACGCTGAGGAGGAGGTTGATCTCGTCCGAGGAGTGGATGTGTTTGGAGAAGGTCTCGTATATGTCCTTGCTCTGCGCGGGAGTCAGGCGCTGCATGCGCAGCCGGTCGTGGAGGTGCTCCAAGTCGAGGCCCTTCAAGGGCCGGACGGTGTATACTTGAGCGAGGTCCTGTCACGGGTTAGAGCCTGTCCGCGCGTTTGTCTGCGCGCCTTGATGCATACCTGGATGAAGCTGTAGTAGCTCCGGGTGTTGCGCCAGCCCTCGATGCGCGTCACGTTCCCGGCCAGCTCCTTATGCTTGGCCGCATCGTCTGGCCAGACATATCCGTGCCCGCTCACCCCGGGAGGCATCAAGTCCTGGTCCTCGCCCCCAATATACAGAGCACTCGCGCCATACACGCTCTCTTCGAATTGAGCCGAGATGCGGGTGAACTTGCTGACCCAGTCCCTCCACTTGGCCCGGATCACGCGTTCGCCATGCCTCGCGGCGATGCTCCGCAGAACATCTGCCATGAAGGAGTTGTCGCCTGTCAGGTCCTGGGTATTGTTCGTGGTCCCGCTCGCAACGTTTGCATAGGCCGAGTTTTGCTGCTGGAAGTAGACCAAGCCCTCGGTCACCGGGGCAGGGTCGATCCTGCTGCTGATCTTGATTCGACCGCTGGGGAGGTCGCAGAGAATGTCCCACCACTCGGGGTGGTGCTCAAACGTGGGATTCGTTACGCCGGCAATGAAGCCGGGGACGTTGAGCAAGTCATCAATCTTGGTCAGGTCGGTGTAGGGGAATGCATGTCTCGTGAAACCTCGCAAGATGCCCCCTGAGGCGAGGGCGCAGGCAGCCAGCACCGCCTCGGCGACTTCGCCAGAGGGCATGTTGTAGCCCAAGAAGATGATTCTCTTCTGCGTCAAGAGGGCATTTGCGAGCACGATGATGGGGTGCGTGTTCACTCCGTTGGTTGTGAGGTGAGGGTGCAGCGCAAAGGGCACAGGCTGCTTGGTGTGAGGGTCCGAGAAGTTCTGGATGAGCTTGATGAGCGAAAAGTCGCCCACGTTTTCGGGCATGATGGCCACCGGGACCTTGATGGGAATGGGAATGCCCTTGTACATGACCTTGCTCTCGAATTCGTGCGTGTCCCGAGGAACCGAGTAACTCGACTGGCCGCCTCCTTCGACGTGGGCCTTGGTGCCCGCTCTCGATATGCCCGTCGGCTTCGGGGGGCTGCGACTCGGGTCCAATGAGGGATCTTCGGCTTCCTCGACGTGGTCTTCGGCTATCCGCAGCTGGATCATCTGCTCAAACTTCTCGACAAACAGGTCTTTGTTGTCGCTTGCCTGGAGCAGGTGTCTCTCGAGGATGCTGAGTCGAGGCAGCAGGGACAGATCCATGGCATTGACGGCCTCATACAGAGAGGCCAGGGTTTCCGGTACTGGGGCTTTAAAGTATTCCTCCAGGGCTAAGAGAAGCAAGGGCTGGAGGGGGTTAGCATGGTGCGGCTGCGGAGGGGAGCGGGAGGCTTCTTGCCTTGTATATGTGCAAGAACGGGTGGCGTGTGCAAATAGCCATGGCCTTGACAACGGCGCCTCGCTTTACCGTCTTGTCGTGCTTCGTGTTGACCAGATTCAACACGTATATCAGAGGCGGTCCCTCTCCGCCCTCGGGTTCGCTATCGGTCGATTCGGACTCGTCGTCGTCCCAGTCTTCGTCGTCTTCTTGGTCTTCCTCGTCCTCCTCGTCTTCCTCGTCGATGATGCCAGCGGCACGCTCCTGTCTCCTCCTCCGTCGTCGCCGCCGTGCTTCCTTTGCTTTGCGCTCTCGGTCCTCCTCCTCTTGACTCGTATCTTTGTGTAGGAAGAAGATGGTCCAATCCTGGTTGCGGGCGTGGGCTTGATCGGGCAACATCAGCTCCGCCAACATGTTCTCGTCTCCGGTGATGGCAACGGGGTATTGGTGCTCCATGACGGGGCCCCGATCGATGTCGAAGGATGCGACCAGGATATACTCGACATGGTTCTCTGTTGCGGTTCGCGGATACTGTGAACGAAGCTTCCTCGGGCGGTTTTCTCGATGGACTCGGCGCGGGGCAGACAAGGAGGAGTGTTGCGACGACACGCCGCTCGAGGGCGTCTTGGACTTGGTGCTCGGGTCGGAGATGCGGTCAGGGTTGAGGCCGGGGGGGAAGGGCGACCTCGAGGGAGGCGAGGGTTGCGACATCTGCGACGTCGAACGCGACGAGGGGAACGAAGAAAGCGAGGTGCGTCTATGGACAGACCCATTGACCGCGTGGGCGATGTTGCTGAGCGAGTTGGAGGCCGAATTGGAGTTGACGGCGGCGGTGGACGACGAGGGAGTGTTGTTATAGCTAGACGTCCGCGACGGGATGTGCGGGAGGCTTGATTGAAACGACGCCATGGTGCGAGGCGAGGGCCAAGGCCTGAATGCGAATCTGGATCTGGCGTACGACTGGAAACGCAGGCCCCCGGCGCGCACAGGAGTCGAGGCGAGTCGAGGCGGTCGTCCAAATCAGCGGTCACTGGGAGAGTTTGCCAGGGGGTGGCAGCGTGGAACTCGGAGGCGAGCAGGGCGGATTTCAGAAGAGGCACGGCTGAAACCGAGACATGGTCTGCGGGAAACAAAACCAGAGCGCCCCCTTGCCGAAGGTGTCGTCGCTGCGTCGGAGATGGAGGTGAATTCCTGGTGGTGAGTGCGGCTGTGATGCCCCCTCCAAGCCGATGGTAGCCCCTGAAAATGGTTCGGTGGGCGGCTCGTGGGCGGTTGGATGTTCCCTCCCCCCCCGGCCAGCCCCCTCGATCAACCAGACAAGGGTAGCGACCAGTGAGAGGTGCCCGGAGAGCACTGGGAGCCACTGGTTTGGGAATCTGCGGTCAACCTTCTGAGGGGTCCCTGCGGGCAAGGACTTGGCGCCATGCGAGCTATTCGCACCACCCCGATTGGGCTTGGCGCCTGATGTGCGTGCCCCGCGCGTTGTGGCGTTGTGGCGTTTTGCAGGTGTGGCTAGAGCGCACCGCCGTCTCATCCCCCCGGCTACAGCGGGCTTTTGTTTACTTTGGAGTCGGGTCACAACCTACAGCCGTTCGCATCTGCAGCCGCCCGCCGACGTCCATCATCGCCCTGCAGCTTTTGACTTTTCCTCGCAAGCCACTCCCGTCAGACTGTCCTCCCTACATCGTCACTGTTCTTCTCCTCGCCTCCCAGCTCGCCGCGCCGGACCCACGTTCACCACAATGGTACCCTTCCCTCGACGTCCAAGCCCCCAGCCGCCCGACGCATTCCTGCTAACACGGTCGTTTCCAGTCTGTACCGGCCGCATACAAGCCCTCTCCACTGGGATACGGATCGTCTCCTACGCGCAGCTCTCCGTTCCGCAGGCCAGAGTCTCCCGCTTCCCCCTCGCCGCTGCGACACGTTAACACCACTCCCAACGGATCGCCGACCAAGCCCGGGCCCTTTGGCAGCACATCGTCGAGATTCGCGAGGCCCACGACGCCCACGGCGCAAACTGCTCCTCCGCCGAGTTGGACCCCCAAGGCAAAGGCCACCGAAGAAGAAGTCGTCTCCCCCAAGGTCACCAAGCCCACGACACAGACCACTCCTCAGCCAAGTTGGGCGTCCAAGACCAAGCCCACCGAAGACGACGCACCCACCTCCCCAAAGTTCACCGCCAAGCCCACGATGCAGACCACCCCTCAACCAAGTTGGATGCCCAAGGCAAAGCCTGTGGAGGACGAGATGATTGCGCCACCAAAGTTCACGATTCCAACACGAACGCCAGGCTCCAAGTCGCTTGGCAACGGCAACGCTCTGTCGCAATTGCAGCCCGCGCAGGTTAGAACGCTGCGGGATGGCTTCCAGATTCTCGACCGGGACTGCGATGGTGTGGTAAACCGCGAGGATGTTGCCGATATGCTGAGCCAGCTGGGTAGGAACCTTGCGTCCCGAGGAGATGACAATATAATAACCATTTTGCTTAGGTCTACCGTCTGGCCCCTCTGACGTATCAAAATTCTTTCCTCCGTCCGCCCCCCAGACCATTGCCCTCGCGGCCTTCCTCAACTCCCTCGCCGAGGCATTGGCGGTGCTCTCGCCGAGTGCCGAGCTTCTCTCCGCCTTCTCAGCCTTCGACGACGACGACAGTGGCCAGGTTGATCTGGCCGAGCTGCGAAACGCGCTACTGGAGACAGCGCCCGAGCATGGCGAGCGTGCGCTTACTACCACGGAGGTGGACAAGATCATGCTCGGCTTCACCGGGAGGAGGGCCTTCAACAGGAACATGAATGCTCATCTCGGCGCCAAGCGAGGGGAGGTGTTCAAGTACCAGGAGTTTGTCGGTTCCATCATGGGCACCAACAACAGCTCCGAGGGCCACTCGAGGGAGAACTCGGAGACTTGAGTCTATAGCAGGAGTGTTTTGGGTCATGCACATCACTAGGCATAGTTTTGTTTGGGATGGTGATTGGATCATTACTGGGTAGCAGGTTTTGCACTGGAGTAACCTTTGAATAAACGACGAATTGATGATTGTCTTTGAACAGGCTTGGTTTTTTTGCGTCTCTGGCTTGATGAGGACTCAGACATGAGAGTGATCCAAGTATGAATTGGGGCCTTGTATATGTCTTGTATGAACTGACGGGGCTTCACCTAAGCCAGAAGCTTGCCAGAATAGAGTACCCGGGAAGCTTCTCTGCATACTAGTAGGTAGGAGAAGGACAAACCAGCAGCAAGATCTAACCAAGTCGGGAGCGCTCATATGGCAATATCAGCACGAGCGTCCAGAAAGTAACTGACTCCGTCAAAGCATTGCTACTCAATCGCAACCCTGTCATTCCTATGCCTTTCTATCGTTGAACTATAATAGCGTCTCTATGCTATAGATCCTATGGATACTAGCTAGGAACTGAGAGGCACATACAAGTACCCATTACACGTAGTAACAGCTAGAGCATACCTACGTATGCGAGAACCAAGAGCTCCAACAACACTGCTTCAACACGGCCGGCTTCTCATGATGGCTGCCGTGCCGGTATGCATCACCAGCACAAGGCGTCCACACGCGAATCCAGAGGCTCCGCGCAGTTGCATATCGGCATTGCAAAGCCGACCCAGCGCAGTTTCACAAGACTGGCTCGTGACGACGACCATGCAGGGCAAACACCCATTCACGCAGCACGCAAGATGAAGTCGCCAACGCGAGGCAGCCGGGCATTGAGAGCTGGCCGAGCCCCCTCCGCAAGGCGGCTCGGTGGCAGGGCATTAATTGAGGCTGAGGGGACCGGAGAGGCACATTTTCGTTTGGAAGCCTTGTCTCACGTAGCATGAAGCAAAGTGCGGGATGACGGCATATCTGCATCCCGTCGAAAGGGTTTAGGGAGTCAGCATTGCCGTACCATATCCACGCCCTGGACTCTTCAAGATGGGCAATTAGCCGTCACCAAAGGGACCGCGGAGACGGGAAGGGAACTGGTTGCAAGCGAAAGCGCAAGCCTTCAAGAGTCCATTGCGCCCCAATGGTCCAAGGGTCCCTCACATCGAACCCTCGAGAACTGAAGCTGATCAGTGAAAGCGTCAACCCGCCTCGTGCGGATCACTCCTGCGGACCGCGCACGGACTCCGGCTAGTCTCCACCAGGAACGGGCTCCACTGAACCTTCTAGAATGACGTCCCCCCGAAAGAAAAGTCGGAACCCCAAGAAAAGTTGACAGCGACGGACGGAACCGAATTGAAAGGCTGACTGTCAAGTCGTCGTGCTCAGCTGCCTTTCCCCGTTCCCGAACCGTAGCGGGCACTAAAATTGGTTAGTGCCCAGTCAGAGCGAATTGTCGACCAACAGCTGACGAGAATTCAATGTTGCTGTCAGCAAACCCCTTCCAACAAAAGGAGATCTACGAGAGGACAGATGTCGACAGTCAAATGCTCGGGGGCATCCATGCTCCTTCCCCGGGGGGCCGAGACGCTGCGCATTGCCATGACAATTACGAGGCACCTCGCGCGCTCGTGGTGAGCAAAAGTGCATCGACCAGCCTCCTCGTGCCTATCCAGATGATACAACGCAGCAAGCCCCATCAGTTGCCACAAACAACAAGAGGAAGAGTCTCTCCTAACAAACAATGCCTCCCATCATCCTCGGCCGCAAGCCTCTGTAAACAACGCACCCCGACTTCATTGGTTCGCGGACAGGTCGAGTGTCCGGCCATTGGGCGTCTTCACATGAGGCGGTGGTGCAGGTGGTGGGGGGGGGTTTCTGCCAGTGTCCCAGCCGGCCGGGGGTAGTCCACGGTACCTTTGCTTTGCCGGCTACAGAGGGCGGCGAGACGGGTACATGCTACCTCGGTCAGCCCAAAGCCCGCAATTTTTCGAATGTCCACCCCAGCAAGTGACAATTTCTCAAGTCCAGGGCTCAGGAGGAGCCTAATTAACTGCGAAGAGAGGAGGGGAGGGACGAGCCGGTGATGAAGAGCCAGCCAGCCTCTTTTTATTTCATGTTAATAAACAGATTGGGTGCCTGCCTGTCGTCTGCCTGAACCTACTCCTGCTCCTCATGCTATTGGATGCTGTGCCTGTTTGTGCAGAACCTCTCCAGCCGATATTCATCACTCCGCCAGTTCTTGCCATCTTTCATCTCGTCGTCCCTTCCCGCTTTTTGGGGCTTTGGTTTTTTTTTTCTCCCTCCCTTCCTCCTCCACTTGGTCCCTTCAAAGTACAAAGACAACTCCCTACCGCCTTACACGACAGCATCTTCACCCTCAACTCTCGCCTTCGCTCGCTGAACTGATCGATCCTCCGCATCTCCCCTCCATCAGGGAGCCACTACTGCTCAGCAGCCCCGATAAAAAAAATTATTGGGTTTTGGACGCCCATTTTAGGGCACTGAGTCAGTCAGTATCCGGCATAACCCCCCAGCCAGATCCTATAGATACAAAGTACGGGCTACCTTCTGGGACGGGATTCCTTCGGCTTCCAAAGACTACCAAGTACTCCACGTATACGGAAAGTCCGCCATCGCTTTTTTTTTTTTCTCCCTTCGGCCAAATGAAGCTCTTCAGCAACAACAAGAAGACTCCGTCCAAGAAACCCGCCGACCCGAACGTTGACGACCGCTCCCCCAAGGACGACTCGGAGGCTCCTCCTCCTCTTTCCCGGTCCCCGACCAAGTCTTCGTCGTCCACGCACTCCCACCGGAAGTCGTCGAGGCCCTCGTCCTTTGCCGAGTCCAACAACGTCGCCAACCCGCCCTCGTCGACTCGTCGCTCCCGCCTCTCCCGTCACCCGACCGACCCGGGGCACTCTCGCCGGCACAAGGTCGACCCCGACACCCACCCCCTAAACCTCCCTCCCGAGGAGCGCAACAAGCGCCTGTCAGACCTCGCCATGAACGGTGGCCCTATGGATGTCGACCGCGAGCCTGTCAACGGCGCCGCGAGGGCATCTACGCCGCCCAACAACCCCTCGGCCCAGGCCAACTTCTCCGTGCCCATCCCCAACGGCAACGCCCACGACGAGGCTCCCGTTCCCCCTCCCCACAAGTCGAACCCGTCCAGCCCAACCCCCACCCCGCGCGATGATGCCGAATCCTACAAGGCTGCAGGCAACCGCTTCTTCAAGGAGAAGAACTACACCAAGGCCATTGAGCAGTACACCAAAGGTATGATTCACTCGCTTTTTCCTCGTCTGTCGTGCTGACTTTGATTCTGCAAGCCGTGGATCTATTTCCCTTTTCAGCCACCTATTTGGGTAACAGAGCCGCCGCTTACATGAGCAACGGCCAGTATGAGTCTGCTCTCGAGGATTGTACCAAAGCCGCCGATATGGATCCTCAGAACGCCAAGATCCTGCTTCGGCTTGCCCGCATCTACACTGGCCTCGGTCGACCCGAGGAGGCCATGACCACCTTTAGCCGCATCAACCCCCCTCCTTCGGCTAAGGACATGGCTCCGGCCAAGGAGATGCTACACCACGCCGACTCTGCTCAGCAAACCCTCGATAGGGGCACGGCCATGTCCATGGTCCTGCAGGCTCTGGATCAAGCCGAGCGTCTGCTTGGCACTGGCGTCAGCAGACCCCGCAAGTGGCAGCTCATGCGGGGAGCGGCCTATCTCAAGATGGGTTCCGAAAACGCTCTGGGCGAGGCGCAGAACATTGCCATGAACCTGATCCGAAACAACAACCAGGATCCCGAAGCCCTCGTCCTCCGCGGCCGCGTGCTTTACGGTCAGGGTGAGAATGATAAGGCTATTCAGTTTTTCCGCATGGCATGCAACTGCGATCCCGACTACCGCGAGGCCGTCAAGTGGCTCAAGATTGTGCAGAAGCTTGACCGCATGAAGGAGGATGGCAACACGGCCTTCAAGGCTGGCCTTCACCAGGAGGCCATTCAGAAGTACACTGACGCCCTGGAGATTGACCCCTCCAACAAGAGCATGAACGCCAAGCTGCTCCAGAACCGTGCCCAATGCCACATCAAGCTGAAGGAGTACTCCGAGGCCATTGCCGACAGCGACCGCGCCATCAAGCTGGACCCCAGCTACATCAAGGCCCGAAAGACCAAGGCCAATGCCACCGGCCTGTCTGGCAAGTGGGAGGAGGCCGTCAACGAGTGGAAAAAGGTCCACGAGCTGGATCCCGAGGACCGCAACGTTCTCAAGGAAATCCGCAAGGCTGAGCTCGAGGTCAAGAAGGCCCTGCGCAAGGACTACTACAAGATCATGGGCCTGGAAAAGACGGCCGACGCCAACGAGATCAAGCGTGCTTACCGCAAGATGGCGGTGAAGCTGCACCCCGACAAGAACCCCGGCGATCCTCACGCCGAGGACAAGTTCAAGGACATGCAGGAGGCGTACGAGACATTGAGCGACCCTGAGTAAGTTTTGACTGTCGACGGATATGCTTTATGCGGTTGCTGATTCAACTTTAGGAAACGAGCTCGTTACGATAACGGCGACGACCTCATCGACCCCAACGACATGTTTGGCGGCGGCGGCATGGGCGGCGGCATGGGAGGCATCGACCCCGAGATCCTCTTCAGCATGATGGGTCAGCAGGGCGGCTTCGGCGGAGGCGGCTTCCGATCCGGAGGAGGATACCCCGGCGGCGGTGGCGGCGGCGGTGGCAGCTTCAACTTTGGCGGTGATGGGCGATCACGCGGCGGCTTCAACCCCAACAACTTCAACTTTTCGTGACAACACGACTCGGATGAAGACGAAGACGAGGACGATGACGATGACGACGAGGGTAGCTGGGACGTTGAGGACGCGTCCGCCTCGGACGACGAGGATGACTGGACGCGGACGGACCCCGGCAGCAAGCTGCGAGACCACTTCGAGCAGCGGCGCGAGGCGCGCGACCGGCTGGTGGACGCGGTTCGACGGCACAGCGCGTGGGTCTTGGCAATGGTGGTGCTGCTCCCGCTGCCGCTTGCGCTCCTGGGTCTCGTGGGCATGGCGTTTGTATATCTATTCATGAGATGCGTCCGGCCTCGCGGCAGGACCAGAATGCCGCCGACGAGGTAGACGTGCCGAACATGGGACGGACTCGGACTTCTCACAGAACAAAGTTTTGCTCACATAGACTCTTGGCAAATACCACATTTTCCACGGCGTTTATCGGGTTCTAGACAAGGAACCCCAAAGAAGGGGGGGGGAGTTGACCAAGGGACGACGGACACATTTCACACAGGACGGACGAGACGGGCGCTCCGGCGTCGTCTTCACGACAGGGTCTATAAGGGAATAAAGGCTTGTTTGCGAAGCTCTTGTAGACTGGTCGAGGGTGTCGGGGCGGGGCGGATGCAAGTTGTCAAGATAATAGAGGGTTTTTTCATGATACATAGGTCTTGGATGCGGGTTGCTTTATGAAAATGTGATTGTCTTCTACTGCTGTTGAAATGTGACTTGTTTTCTACAGCTGTTACATTCGACTGCATCCAAATGCCGCCGTGGTCCATGTCTGGCTTGGTTGGCCAGCGCATGCCGGCTGTTGGGACTACTAAATACAGCAATCTTGGGACTCTCGCCGTCAAGAGCGCCTCGGAGCCTCGTAGGCAACTGCAGGTAGCTCGTCGTGGCGTTGGCATGCTCGCAACGCGAGCGGCGCCACATCGATCCCATCGTCTTTTATTTCTTCATCTTTTCCCCTATTCTCGTTGCCAGCCAGCTTTGGCCAGTCAGCCCGACGCGCCAGCCGCGCCCGTCATCGTCGTCGTCGTCGTCGTCGTCCCGTTCCCGCGCCCAGCACCATTCCCCGTCACCACCGCCGCCGCCCTTCCATTCGCAGCACCACCGCCGCCGCCGCCAGTGGCCTCGCAAACAGCCGCCACGTCGTCCCTCAGCTCGGGCATGGCGGCCACCATCTGGTCGGCGAGGACGTCGCGGAACGAGGCAAAGGCGGCCAGCTTGCCGCGCATGAGCTGGTTCCCGCGGCGGACGAGCTCGACGAACTCGCGCGTGTAAATGTCGGGGTTGCGGCCGTTGTCGACGTACTCGAGGAGCTCCGGGGGCACCGAGGGGAGGGCGTGCGGGGGGGAGGCGGAGGCGTGGAGGGTTTGGAGGGAGCGGGAGAGGGTTTTGCTGGGGGGTGTTAGCTGGGGGATCGCCGGGGGGGAGGAAGAGGGGGGAGTACATTTCGGCGGCGAGGACGTCTTTGCTTGGACGGCCCATGGAGTCGTAGGTCGACGTCTGGACCATGATTGAGTAGAAATCCTGAATGATGTCCTTGAGCTGTTCTACAAACCCCGGGGAGGTGTCAAAACGTTAGCGGCGGTCGGGCAAACAGCGAAAGCAAAAGATGGGGAGGGCCCCCAGGAAAGGACTCACGCTCGAGATCATCGTGCCTGACGGGCTCGGGAGGCGCCATGATGAAAACCTGCGCGACTGAATCTGCGATAGGGCGGAGCGAGAGAAAGGCCGGGGTTGTTGATTTGCGAGGAGGGTTCCAAGTTTGGCGCGTCGGGCGAGGCTGAAAAGGGATCTGACAAGGAAGCGAACGTTCGAAAAGCATGTGGCACAAGCGGGGGACCCTTGTGGTCCGTGCTCCCGGGGAATATAAGGTACGTACCTACCAACCTGGCATCATGATATCATCCGGAGTCGTCTGCCTGAGTCAAGTGACTTTTTTCGATAGCAACGTCCCTCCTCTCTGTGAGAGGGACGCTTCACCATCGGAGACTTTTCGGGCAAGGCCAGGGGGGGGTACTTTTGGCGCTCGCGTGGACTGGGCCCGGTACCGTGTCGATCTGTGCGACCTCGCACCTACGCGTGGGAAGTCGGAACGGCATCGTCTCAGGCACGCCATCTTTTCGTGGCCTCGATCAGCATCGTGAGCGTCCGTGGGACTCTGACGCCGTTTCAGAGCGTGTTTAGCGGGCTTGTCCAACCGTGTCGTCTCTGAAATCGCAAACGGAGAAGGACGGGCAGAGATCGACTCACCATCACTTCACTTGACTTCACTACACTTCACGTCACTACCCTTCACTTCACTCAACTCAACTCAACTCAACTCAGGCTCCAATCCTTGCAATTGAGTACCTATCCGATCCATCCAGCATCCTCCTCCCTCCACAAAAGTAATAAGACTTAAAGATATATACAATACAAGCAAGTGGCAGTGACGCCCTCCACCTTGCGGTAGATTAACGAAGTAGAAGCGACCAACCATGCATCACACCGTCAGTCGCGAATTAGCCCATTTCCCATTCTGCACCCATTTGCAAAGAAACCTGATTAGCGTCCCTCTGTTTGTTGTTGTTGCTTGTTTCTGCCCACCCAAGAAATGCCCGTGTTTCCATCGTTAAGGAGCGTGCGTGCTTTGTCATGCTGCCTAGCTCGGCTCTCGCCTCGCCCTGGAACTGAAAAGGAGAAGAGGGAAAGGTAGCCGGTGCTTGTGTATTAAAAGGACATGTCCGTCTCTTCTCATTCGTCCCGAGACATGTCCATAATCCAAAAGAACAAGGGAATAAAGAAAAAAGGGGTTAAATAAAAGAAAAAGGGGGTTGAAGAAGAAGAAGTACTAAAAGAACCGGATCGCCCATCTCAAGTCGGACCACTTTCAAGCCACCGCTTACAGCAGCGCCAGGGCACCGGCGAAACCAGCCAGGAGAGCAAGGGCAGGACGCTTGGCGTCGGCAGCGCCAGTGACGACCTGAGTAGGAGCAGGCGTGGTGTGGGTGACGGCGGGCTGGGTGACCACCTCGGTCTGAGGCAGCTGCACCGTGGTCTGGGGCACGATGGTCTCGACGACGGTGCCGCCGCCCACCGTGACGAGCACCTTGGAGTACTCGGTGTGCACCTGGACCTCGCTGGCCGTCTGGTACACCGTCTGCTCCTGCTTGATGGTCGTCTTGACCTGCGTCACGAGGTACTGCGTCGACGTGTACACCTTGGTGATGACCTTGCCGCTGATGGTCTCCGTCTCCGTCACGGGGCACAGGCTGGTCTGCGTGACGTAGGCCACCTCCTCCTCCGTCTTGGTCGTGTCGGGCTGTTGCACCTTGTTGATGATGGTGGTCTTGACCGCCTCCTCGATGGTCGACGTGGTCGTGTACACAATCGTCTCCTTCTTGCCTTCAATGGTGGTGACGATGGTGACGGGGCAGACCGTGGTGCGCGTAGTGTAGTCGACCTCGGTCTGGAACTCGGTCGTGTCGGGCTCCTGCACCTTGTTGACGACGGTGGTCTTGACCGCCTCCTCGATGACAGAGGTGGTGGTGAAGACAAGCGTGGTAGCCTTGCCCTTGATCGTCGTGGTGACGGTAACGGGGCAGACAGTGGTGCGAGTAGTGTACTCGACCTCGGTCTGGTACTCAGTTGGGCCCTCCTTGGTCACAGCCTCGTAGTCAGTCTTATGGACAACTTCCTCAACGACCGACGTCGTAGTGGTGACATAGGTCGTGGGCTTGCCCTCGACTTCAGTAGTGATAGTCACGGGGCAGACGGTAGTGCGAGTGGTGTAGTCAACCTCAGTCTGATACTCAGTTGGGCCCTCCTTGGTCACAGCCTCGTAGTCAGTCTTGTGGACAACTTCCTCAATGACCGACGTCGTGGTGGTGACATAGGTCGTGGGCTTGCCCTCAACCTCAGTAGTGATAGTCACGGGGCAGACGGTAGTGCGAGTGGTGTAGTCGACCTCGGTCTGGTACTCAGTTGGGCCCTCCTTGGTAATCGCCTCGTAGTCGGTCCTGTGAACAACTTCCTCAATGACCGACGTCGTCGTGGTGACATAGGTCGTAGGCTTGCCCTCGACTTCAGTGGTGATGGTCACGGGGCAGACGGTGGTTCGGTAGCTGTACTCAACCTCGGTCTCAGTCTTAGTAGGACCAGGGTTCGTCACTTCCTCGTAGTCGGTCTTGTGGACGGCCTCCTCGATGACGGACGTCGTGGTATACACCACGGTGACCTCCGTTCCGTTGACCGTCTTGGTCTTGGTGACTGGGCAAACCGTTGTTCGAGTGGTATACTCGACATCGACCTCAGTCTTAGTGTGATCAGCGCCCTTGACAGTGGTAACTCCGCAGTTCTGGCACTCGGTCACAACAACGGTAGAGGTGGTGAGTTCCGTCACGCAGTAGGTACTAGCACGTCTCAGTCAATGAAGCTGGAAAAGCGTCGGGGTACACTTACGATCCTTGGCGAGTGTAGGTTGAAGTGACAGGGCAGGTAGTGACGGTGGTGTAAGTGACATGCTTCTCGACGTATGTCTCGTCGCCGCCATCGTAGCCGTATCCTCTGGCCTGGAACTGGTTGGCCATGGCCGAAGTTGCCATAAGCAACACGGAAGCGCTCAACTTCATGGTGGGTGGAGGGGGCTCTCAAAGGTAGCTTAGTAGCGAGTGGGAAAGGGATGCAATGGATGTGCGAGCGATGGTAAGGGGTTGGGGAGCGAGAGGCTTGTTAAGTAACCTGAACGAAGGAGTTACTCAAAGACACAAAGTCTATCCTAGCTGGCCGAGGGAGGAGGATGGCGATAGAAGTAGGAGTTGAGGAAGCCACAGGTGGAAACACGAGGTTCCCGAGCACGACTTATAATGACGGTCTCTGGAAGTAGCCGATGGTCTGTCTTCGTCTGAGGACGAGGAGCTGAGGGAACGTCACACTCCATGACATGTTGATGTCAGCCCAAGTGGCCTTGCTCCAGGGCATCTCCACCCAGGGTTGCATTAGATTGCTCATGCCCTCGCTCCGGAAGAGAAGCAACGAGAGCGAAGGGGTGTGGAGCTGTGATACAGCAAATATTAGCCCAAGCCCGAGTCGAACGAAGTTGAGGATGTGGCTGGAGCTCACTGGAGCAACACCATGGCACATGGCAACTTGCAGTCGAGTGGCGAGCAAGGATTGGCGCGGCCGAGCGAACTAGTGGACGGCTCGGCCTTATTGCCGCCCGCGAGAAGAGGCAGAGGGAGAAAGACACCAGGCGGGCGTGATGTCAGTATCATGCACGGAGCTTGGCGAGTTGGATGCCAGTCCGAGAGCAGGAAGGCTGGGGAGGATGCAACTAGACGAGCAAGGTTTGGTGGGTGATACTGGGAACCAGGAGATCTGCACCTACAGGGCAGACATGTCAGACTCCAGGAAGCTCGTCCATGTCGGTATCGATCAATGGGGCCGGCAGGGCTGTCCGGTCCGCTCAGGTGATGCAGGCCGGAGTCATGGAATGGAACCTTTGGACGTTGCTGTAAGTGCTGGCGGCGACGCGAAGCCGAGGGGAGGACGGCGGTAACAAGACACCACTGTGACAACGGGTGAGACAGGCTCGGTATTGCCATGTGCTTTGTCAGGGCGAGGTGAAATAGAGATCGTCGCACTTGCTTCATATTGGACGCCTCAACAAGCAAGCACACGCACTCGCTCGCTCACACACCACGAGGGGAAAAGGAAATACGGGAAAGCAACACTCCCACGGCTCATGACCACATCAGGAAGTCCGGCTCGGGCAACAGACGGCCCCAGGCGATCAGCACGCCCCAGCACGGGGGCTAGCGGACTTGGAAGCACTCGAGCCGTTCAACTGGAGCCCGAGAGTCGTGGTGAGTGGTTTGTTGTCTGTGCCATATGCACGTCGACGAGACGAGTCGAAAGATGGACCCGACATCCGACATGACCACCAGTCTGAGCATAGCAAGTAAAGCTTGGCTTGCCGTCGGTCAGGTCGAGAACCGAACAACGAGCCCGTGAGAGCCCAAGAGCTCAGACGTTGAGCTACGTGGACGGGGACCGGCTTACGCTACAGCATGCGGGAGGTAGGGGCCCTCTTGTTGAGGCCATTGTACGTAGCCAGGGACAAGAGCCTTCTCTGCCGTGCGAAGCAGACTGTGTGAGAGTTACCCAGAGTCACGGCAGCACGTGCGGGCTCGATACTCAAGGCCCTCGAGACCTTGGTTCTGCCGAAGGAGCCATGCTCAGGTCGCCCTAGGCCAGATCGGCCGTCCCCAGCAAAACAGACGTCGCCAATCGTCGATTCGACTCGTGAAGGGGCCGGCCAGGTCCACCATGGCAGACCGGTGTTGGCGACTCAAGGGTGCCATGGTTTCGGAGGGGTGGAGCTCTGGAGCCTGCATGCAAGCTCCATGTAGGAACCGGACGAGGGGTGAAGATCCCCGTTGGGGTGCCATGGAAGAGAGTGACAGGCCGACTTGGCACGGCTCAATGGGCCGACGAGGCAGTCATAGCTGTTCGTTGTGATTGTAACCGTCAAGTCAATCGAGTACAGAGCAGGTGCTTCGACATGTCGTGCTTTGCTGAAACGGTTGCGTTCTCTTGGCGAAACCGAGCCTCAGAAGACGAGGCTTGGTGGCTGGTACATTAACTTCCTACTTGCTTCCCGATAACGACTGAATAGCAAAGAAGCTGACTGGCACCGTCCGAGCCGAGCATTCAGTCAACATGACGAGAGTAAGCCAATGACGGCAGACGGACAGAGTTGCAACGTGCACGAGGCGTCCGGGCCAGGATACGGCCTCTGCCAAGTCCAGATACCACGGCATGCGTGCAGGTCGAGATGCGGCCACTGCAGCCCATGACTGCGGGAGCAGTGATCAGCGGGGAGGGTAACAGGATACCCCGGAGAGACACGGCCGAGAGGTGTTATCGGGCAGACAAACAGTCCGTCTGGCGGATCGAGCTGAACTGAAGGAGTCGTCCAAGACGAGTCCCAAAACGAGTCACCAAAGCCGGAAGGCGTGGACATTGTCGAGCCAATGGATATGAAACGGGCTCCAAGGGCCGTGATGGCGTAAGCTCGAGAGGGAAAAAAAATAAGAAAAAAATCCATGGAAGAGAATAAGCACAGCTGCCACAAAGGGCAATTGCCGTGCCTCTCAACTGGCGGAAAGACTAGGGCGCCAACTTCATGCCCGCTGAATACGAGACAATGTGCCTCTGGGTGTGGTAGCTAGACTAGGGATTGACTTTTTGCTAGGGTGAGGGCTTCATGATTGGTCCGACGCACGTTTTGGTTGTTCGATGCGGTGCAGGAGACAAGCAGGTGTGATGCATCCATGATGACGGACAAAGAAGCAGCAGCTGCCTTGGCGAGAGAGAGAGAGAGAGAGAGAGAGCCCGAGGTGTCATGTCATGATGGAGCACCGTAGCCACACCGGTAATTGCTGCCCTTTCGTTCGCATGCAGCCGTCGTATGCTTTCCGGAGCGAGTTGCGTCGCACCGCCGAGAGAGAGAAAGAAGGCAGAAGTGCTGTGTGTGTCGACGTGCGTGAATTGCCTAATCGGTCAAGGGAAAAACAAGCAGAGGGCAAGCCAACGAAATTCGGTTGGAGCTGCATGATTACGGGGTCGTCTTACATGACGTTGCGAGACGGATGGGCGGGGAAGACGGGAGAAGAAGACGGAGTTGAGAGAGGGAGAAAAGCAAAGAAGCTGAGAGGTGGTTGCCGCGAGAATGAGGCATCCATGACATCAGGTACGAGGTATTCGTACCTTTCAGGTTCCCAACGGCCTCTCCTTCCAAGTCGGAAGTTTATCTACCAAACTAGTCGTTCCTTCCTTCACCCAGACCTCCACCAAGAAGAGGCTAAAACGCGGCAACCGCAGGCCCCGAGTCAAGCTGAAACGAACCTGTTCGTTTGCACTTGCCTGGGAGGAAAAGGACCATTTTCCCCAATTCTCCATTGAGATAGATTAATCCCGAATACCATGATCCCACTATGATGAGCTTATCTTGGGCCGTGGCCTGGTCTGAAACCTGCCAAGGGAATACAACAAATAACAAATCGAGCGAGTCATCAGCGAGCAAACCGTTGCCCGAGCTTCTTCGTTGCTTTGTTGTTAGATGCCGCCCGCCGCCGCCGCCGCCGCCGCAACGACGCAACGACGCAACGCCCGCAGCTAAAGAATTCGGGGATCGAGGGAAGATGCCTGATGCTGGTGGATACATATTCTCATTGTTGTTGAAAAAGGTTCCCATTCAATATCCAATGATCCCGTGCGACCCGATCGGAAATGCTTGGCAATAAGCAAGGCAAATCGCTTCCTTGTTGGGCAAAGTCTCGTCGAACTATTGAAATGTCTCTCTCGATGCTTCTTTCCTTGCAGCTTCTGTTCATGCCCGCATCTATTTTACGAAACATTTTGATTAATTTTTGTTTATTCCGTTTCTCTTCTTCCTTCTGGGTTTTTAATAGCTCACAGTTCAATACAAGACGCGTGTAAGCAGTCACGTCTGTCTCGGTTAGACCTGACCTGGGATTCGTACCACGATATGCCGCGCTCATCTTACCCCTGAGAGAATGCTGCTGATGATGATGATGATGATGTGGAATTCTACATGCAAGGAGAAGGAGAAGAAAAGGACGGGTTTTTCTTTTACTTTCCCTTCAGCTCAGCTCCGTCTCCTCACTCCCGTCCCTTACAGCGCTTGGCTCCCCCGGTGGCGTCCAGTCTGCTTCCATCTGCCGAACGCCACTTTCTTTCCCTCTCTGCTGGCAGCGCAATCAGCGGTCGGGTTGCAGCAGCGCGGCGGTGGAGCAAATGTAGGATGAGCTGTACATACAGGCGGACAAAGAGGGGGGATGTAAGCCGGTGCCTGCAGTAGGCGTTGGGGGAGAGGCAAATGGGAGAGGTGTGAGCCGGCACATGATGTGACGATGAAGGAGGATAGGCGTGGTGAAAGACGTTGATACGGAGAGGAAAGAGTTTCAATAGTGTTCAATGCGAAGTTGTCGAAGACGATTCCATGAGACTTTCCCCTTTATTCGCCAACTCGTATACTCGCTTCACCTCACCCAAACGCGTACATAGTGTACGTATCATTATCAGATTCAAGGGAAAAGCACCACCACGTTGCTAGCGCCCACACCACCACCATCTCGACTAGTTCCTCCCGAGGCAAACACAACCAAGCTTCTCACCTCTATCTCTCTCTCGCTCTTCTCTTCCCCATCAAATACGAGCGAACCTTCTTTCTCTCTTCGAATCACAGCCCGAGATACGGAACCAAGCTTAATGCCACCGCGCACACACACACAAGCGCGACTCCACAGAAGAAGCAAAAACACCTCGCTCGCCTTTCCCGTCCACTCACCCGTCGCCAACACGCGAGAGAAAGAAAGAAGGGGCGCTTTTTTCTTCAGTGTCTCGGCTCGTCCCATGCATCGCGAAAGGGAGAGGAAAAAAAAATCTCTCCGGTGACGCACACGACGCCTCCCGAGTCTATATCGCTCAACCGGCGAGGGGGGCGACTCGGGCGTATTGATGATCTCGTGACAGCTTCGTCGTCGGCTGGCTCCGCCGCGTCAAGAGCCGAAAGGGGGGAGGGGAGGGGGGCCTTTGGGGGGAACCGGGGGCGAAGCACGACGAGGCACGTGGCGATCGAACAAAAGGGAGTCTCGGTACCATGGGGGCACTCAAGCAGACAGCGGCTTGCCAAGATGTGTTGCGGCTGCCGCCTGCTGCTGCAGTACAGCGTGGTCAGGCTGCTGCTGCTCTTCTCGCACACATAAACCGCAGAGTCGCATTGCAGACTCGTCTTGCCCAAGACGGAATGTGGTGAAGCGTCGACGAGGGCGCACCTGAGCTGTTCCTCCTCGTATTGATCCCTACCTTACAAGTAAGCCGTGAACTGCCATGCTTCGTCTCTCCGCGTCGAGTTGAACAGGTGCTGTATGATGCATCCTCACCGCCCGTCTCTCTCCATTGATACAACAGACACACACATTCCTTTGTAGGGTGACATTGCGTCTGTTGCACAAGCAAATCGTCGCCCTCAACTCCTTTGCATCTGCTGCCAAGGTTGCCGTTCTTGCAGCAATCCAATCGCATCCAGTCTCACGTAAACAGACATTTCATGTGTATCAAATTTGTGTCCATTTTACTTTCTTCACGGTCAGTCCCTCAGCAGACGTCCTTATCCGCTCTATATCATTTTTGTTTTCTTCTTCAAAACCCAAAGTCCGGGAACCTAAAGGCCGAGCCTCCAGCCGCCTAGGCCTTGAGAATCTGCACCAGCTCCTTCACCACGGCGTCGCCGACCTCCTTGGTGGTGGCGCTGCCGCCGAGGTCCTTGCTGCGCACGCCGCCGTCGAGAGCCGCCCGCACCGCGTCCTCGACCGCCTTGGCCTCGGCCGGCAGGTTGAGCGAGTAGCGGAGGAGCATGGCCACGGACAGGATCGTGCCGATGGGGTTGACGATGCCCTTGCCCGAGATGTCGGGGGCGGAGCCTGTTCGGGTCAGCATCTGCGAAGCACGAGTAGAGTAGGGGTCGAGGACGTACCGTGGATGGGCTCGTAGATGCCGTTGCACTTGCCGTTGCCGTCGGGAATGCCGCTCAAGCTGGCACTGGGCAACAGGCCAATGCTGCCGGGGATGACGCTGGCCTCGTCGCTGATGATGTCGCCAAACAGGTTGCTCGTGACAACGACGCCATTCAGGCCGCGGGGGTTCTTGACCATGATCATGGCGGCGCTGTCAATCAGCTGGTGCTCGACCTTGAGGTCGGGGAACTCCTTCTCGAACGTCTCCGTCATGACCTTTCGCCACAGGCGGCTGGTGGCCAGCACGTTTGCCTTGTCGAGCGACCACACCCGCTTCTCGCCGCGGCCGCGGGCCAGGAACCCGGCCAGGCGGGCGATGCGCTCGACCTCGGCGCGCGAGTAGGGCTCGATGTCGTAGGCGTGGCCCGAGCCGTCGTCCTCCTTGCGGTCGCCAAAGTAGATGCCGCCCGTCAGCTCGCGCACAATGACAAAGTCGGTGCCGCGGCACACGTCGGCCTTGAGCGGCGACGCGTCGACGAGGGCGTCGGACGCGAAGAAGCAGGGCCGCAGGTTGCCGTACGTGCCCATCTCCTTGCGGATGCGAAGCAGGCCCTGCTCGGGGCGGACGGCTCCGGTGCCCCATTCGGGACCGCCGATGGATCCGAGGAGCACGGCGTCGGCGGCCTTGGCGGCCTCGAGGGTCTCGTCGGTCAGGGGCGTGCCGTGGGCGTCGATTGAGCACTGCGAGGGAGGCGCTCGTCAGCAAAGGGCTTCGTGGGGTGACGGGGAGCGAGGCCGGGACTTACACCACCCATGAGGTGCTCCTGGAGGATAAACTTGCCAGCGCTGGGCTTGTTCTCCTCAATGGCCTTGAGGACCTGCTCGGGGGGGTCAGCCGTGTCCATCTCGTGTCGGAACTTGCGAGCTGCTGCTTCATACCCGGATACCCTCGGCGACGACCTATTTCGACGTTAGCAGGGAGGACAGGACCGTCGTGGCGAGAGCAAACCAACCTCGGGACCGCAGTGGTCACCGGCCAGGACGACAATCTTGTGCTCAGCCATTGTTTGTGTGTCTGTCGTGTCGCAGCGGCAGGCGTCTTTCTGGATGGACGATGAAGAAAGGAAACGAAGAAGAGGGTTGAGAGTTTGGCATTCCCCTCCGTCTCCGGCTGCTCGCAAGCAATAAAATGCTGCCCCGCCTGGAGAACCCCCACCTGCCGAGATCGGAGGTCGGCGACCTTCCAGCGGCTCGGCCACCTTCCAGCGGCTCGGCCCTCGATCAGGTACCTTTGTTAACTATTGTTGTTAATCATTGTAGTTTACAAGTAGGTAGAGAAGTACATCTGGACATGGTGGTGACGAGTGAATTGGTTAAAAGGTGCCAATTACCACAAAACACACCCTGCCGAGCTCAAATATCGACGCGGGGTGGCCCCATTTGATCCAACGGCCCTGACAATTCCTCTCTTTTGATACGTCCCCTCATGTGGAGATTGTCACCAACTCTCTCACATTCCCTTTCATCACGCGCTTCAATCATATGCACTCCTTGTATCAGGAAATCCGAATGTTTGTATATACATCCCCCATGTATGCTGGAGCTCTCATGTTTTATCCTCATCATCATAAACCCAATATTCAGAAGTACTCCAATTCCCACGCCCCCTTATGCAGTTTCTTAACTTGACCTTCATCGAAATGATCTGAAAGATTTGTTCGCCAGCGGAGACGTCGTAGATCCGATGCCTCTCATGTTGCCTCGACCCGTGTCTCGCATCCGGCCTCCGCGCATGTTTGGCGTGTTGGCGCAATATGCGCAGATGTACACCTTTGGGAGTGTTCGTCGAGTGATGTTGATACATTTCCCGTGAAGCCAGTTCTCGCACGATTCGCTGCCCACATGTTAGTCCACTTCTTACACGCTCCGTCCACGAGGCCGTCACACATACCACTGAACCAGGAAGCCGTCTCCCTCTTCGTACGATTTTCGGCTACAAACACATCGGAACTCCTGTCTATCCGTCATGAGACTCGACTCTGTGAGCGTCGAAGGTGAGATGGTATCACCGCGGAAGCTTCCGGGGTGGTTTGCCTGCAAGAACCGCTGTGATCTCGCACTGCCCAACTGGGTCGACCGTTTCTGCCGATCTTCAATCACCTTTCGCAACTCGCTGGCCGCATCTCCCACCCTGTCATGTCGTTCGTGCGCAATCGTCTCTGCCTCACTTTCCTCATGCTGGGACCCGCCCGCACTGTCATGGGCGAAGCTGCCCACGCTTCTCTCACTGACGCTTCGCCGCGAGGAGAAGATGGAGCCTACAGGCCTCAGGGGATCTGGAAGTGCAAATGAGGCATTGAAGGAATTGTTCCGACTGGGGATGATGATGGGTTCGTCGTCGGATGACGAATCATCGTCCAGCGAGTCGTTCACATCTCTCCACGATCTTTCCCGGGAAGGGTTGCGGTATCTAATACTCCCGTCTAGGTCGGGATCGCTATTGACAACCGTTGTCTCGGCCCGTGCTCGTCCATGAGCATCGATCGTGAACCTGACCGAAGTCCGGGTTCGGGGCTGCAGTGACGATTCGGGAATGGTTCCAAGGCTCGAGAGGCGATGCTGGCTCTTGAGCGGAGATGATCTCCCGGCAGGGCGGGCTATGGGTCTCGCGGGTGCAATCGAAGGCGCAGGCGCCATTACAGGCTCAACACTCGCTGCGCTACTGGCTTGTGAGACTGGTCTGATGGCCGGTGCCAACTTTGGGAGCACTGGTCGGTTCTGGGGTTTCCTTCCCCGGTTCTCGCTGACGCTGCGACCGAGGCCCGGTCGGTTGTTTTTAACAGGAGAGCTGGCAAAGGTCCGGTCTGGCATCTTGCCGTTCCGAATATCCTTGGCACTGGCCGACTTTCGGAGTTCGTCCCCCATTGGAGTCCTCGACCCGGATTCCGCAATGGCCGCCTCTGCCGATCCGGATGTTGTCACGGGGATGAAGTTGGAGTTCATGGATGAAGGGGGGCGGCTGAAAAGCAGTCCAGGGTCGACCGCCTCGCCGGGAGCCATGATGGCAAAAGGATCGTCCATGGGAGCTGAAAATGCGGCAGCCATGGCAGCATTTTCCGCCATGGATCCTTGGGACGCGGGAGGTTGGGGGGCGAGGGGTTCTTGTCGGTCCGTGGGCTGCAGCGGCACGCTGGGTGCACTCGGTTGCTGGAACAGTTGAATCTCGCTGTTCCAGTCAAACGACCCGGTATGGCGGTGGTTGGAAGCAGGGGCCGTCTGAAAAACGTTTGTCGTCGGAGGCACACTAAAGTCCAAATCCATTCCCATGGTTGAAGGATCCCAGAAGGTGGCAGGACCACCAGCAGGCGCGGACATGGGATATCCAAACATGTCACCAGAGGCAGCCATCAGGGCAGCAATGTCGTGCTGCTGTGAGCCCCCGGTAAAGTCAGGCTGGCCGAAACTCTGGTCATTTTGCATGTTGAGCTTCGAGGCGAGCTTGTGCTCTACCCGGTGGCCAGTTGGCGGAGGCGTCGCAGTCTGGGTAGGCACCGAATCGGTGAGCGTCCCCCTCCTTGGCTTTTTGGTCGATTGGGGCTGCTTGACGGGAGTCGAGTCGGCGGCGTATTCCTTGGGCACGGCCAGGTTCGGAGACGAGGCCAGACGACGAGAGGGATGCACCGGAGGCAGAGGAAGATGTGGATTGGTAGGAAAGTGATTCACATGGGTTGCAATCTCAGCAGCAAGCCCCTCGGCGGACAAAAGTCTCTTGTGGCCGTTGGCGGGTGTGCTCGGGCCAAAGTCAACAAAGGGACCCTGGGAGCCCCTGAGGTTCCCCGGGGTCGAGTTGAAGACGGAGTATTCCTCGGCGAAGCGTGGCGTCCAACCACCAGACTCGGCGGAACCCTGGATCGGCTTGGGAGTTTCGAAGACGGGACTGGGAAACACTGCAGAGGTCGGGGTTCGTTTAGGCGTCGGGGGACGAGGGTTTATATCTGAAAAGCTGAGGCGGGACTCAGTCAGCTTTTCGAGCGGGGAGAATCGTCGAGGAAAATCCAATCAGGCAGAACAACCAAGAAAATCTCACCTGGTGGCCAGTTGATCTCGGGTCATGGCAGTTTTTATTCCGTATCATACAGGCCAGATGGTCCAGCCTCGGATGGTGCAAGATTCGGCTCAAGGCGGGAACCAATTCGAGGCGCCTTGAGAAGTCGGAAAACGGCCTCAGCAACAGTGGGAGCACATGGAAGATGGACAATGCGGAAGTATAACGGAATCGGCGTGGACGGGACGGTAGTCAAGGGGAACGATGGTCGGAGGACAAATGCAACGTCTAAGATTTTCGGTGGTCGTGGGTCATTATCGAAGGTCGTAAACGATCATGGAAGGACGGAGCTAATCAACACATTAAGATCTAGAACTGCGGGACAGAGTCGAGGGTCAGCTTTGAGGAGTTTGGGAATCGAGTCGAGGCGGGATGGAAGAGGAGGTTGCAAAGGAGCGGTTGGAGAACGGACCATGACCAGGAGGCAGCTGAGGCAACGGGGAAAAAAAGAGGAGGGGCAGGGAAAGGGATGCGGATGACAGAGGGAGACAAACAAACACAGGAACCACTATTACCCGGAACATACAAATAAAATAAAATCAAAACGAGGGCGGATAGGATCCGAAGATGCAAGACGTGGAGTCTTTGCGTGAAGGGAGACGGAAGGAAGAGGTTGGTTTTGGTGGCTCGGAGTTGGCCAATGGTGGAAAGGCGAGCACCAGGCAAGGAGCACCGTGAGGAGGGGGACGGAAGTACTCTGGCAAGTACTCGGTACTCTGCTAGCTCCAGGGTGCAAGCTGGTCACGCCGTCTATTTCTCTGACGGGCTTGATCGAGACGTGTTGAGAGGCTGACGGCGAGCGATAGTGGTGTGTGGTCGTGGGGCCGGCGTCGTTAGTTTAGGCAGAAGAAGCAGCTTTGTCCGTTGCTTCGGTAAATTTGTGGCCCAGGAGAATACGGGTGAGGAACATGAATTCCTCTACCCTACAGACGTGCATTGCTCGGTTTCGAATCCTGTTGTTGGCCGGCCAGTCATGACGGGGGAATCTCGAGAATCCTAGTCATGCACGCAGCTGAAATGTTTAAAACGGTTTCGGTCGTTGTTGGGCAAAACCTGCCGGGGCCCGGGGGCTCGGGGGTTGCTCCATGTGGGGAGGTACAGAGTACATACATTCCGGCCGACCAGCTTGGGGAACCTGTCGAAGCCTTCATTCCGACGCCGACCGTCTTTGGGGTCGTTGCACTAGAGGCCGGTAAATGAGAGGAGACAAAGAATGACGTTGAGGCGTTCAACTTCTCATTGTTGTCGCCCTGAATAACAAGTCCGGGCGGACTAGCAACGGCCGACAACTCGGATCACCGGTTGCCCTGGGAAAGTCAAACTGTCACACGTGAACCAAACATGTCCGCCAATGGCAAATGTAAGGCCATTCATTCCTCGTGAGATTGAGTTTACAAGGAGGAAATGGAAGAAGAAGAACGAAACAAATGATAGATTTAGGGGCATTACGAACAAGTATTAACGATGGCGAGATAAACGTCGACATACCTGGTAGAGGAGACGACAAGAAAAAAAAAAACCTAGGAAAGGGACAAGAGATTGACATTGACATGCAGCAACCAAAAAAGAAGAAGGAAAACGGAGGAAAGGGACGAGAGATATCGACATAATGCAACCAAGAAAATAAAAACAAGACGGACAAGAGACAGACAGCATGCAGCAACCAAAAAAAGAAGAATAAAAACGCATAGGAGACTAATATCGACGCACAGGAACCAAAGAAGAAGAGCAAAAATATAGGAAAGGGACAAGAGATCAATATCGACTGTAGGAACAAAAAACAAGTGAAAAAAAAAAAAACGTAGGAGATGAGGGACAAGAGATTCGAACTCTTAACCTTCAGGAGATTCCGGTAATTCTGGAATCTGACGCGCTACCGTTGCGCCAGCCCCCCTATTTGATGCTATTTGAGGGTGTTAATATGCTATATAGGTCTTAGACTGAGCGAGGGAGCTCGGGGGAGGGAGTTTAAGGGCGGGAAGGAGCAGAAGGGTGCACTATCCTCCCTCCAAGCCGCAGACTCGTTCTGCGCAGGCCCCTGTCTAATGCTATCGAGTGAGAGTATTTTATTATACAAGTCTTATACAAATAGAGGGAGCCCTACTGGTAGGAAGGAGCCCTCTGGAGCGAAGGAAGCTTGTTCTTGCTCTAAGTGACAAACTCGCTTGCGCCAGCCTATCTATTTATGCTATTTAGTATTTACAGAGTAAATTTATTGTACAAGGCTTAGATGGGGAAGGAGCCCGACCTAGAGGGAAGAGCCCGACCTAAAGGGAAGGAAGCAACGTTCTTCAAGCAGCGGACTCGCAATTATATCTGCCCAAGAGTCTGCGTTCATAGCCCAGCGTTAAGAAACCCATTTACAAAGGAGACTTACCCCAGGCGAGGTATTCAATATGAAAACATCTATAACCCGCACACCCACCTAGAAGTAGGTGCCGGATTCTGGACACGCCAGGACGTCCCAGACATCGTCCGGAGACCGCGCCAAAATGGTCGAAATGGCCTGATGCTGAACATGTTTCCAGACAATATCTAGGACCTCCTCCTACGTTCAAATCCCCCGTCCCTCGCGTAGGTATTGCATGGTGATGGCGATATACGCGCCTCCTCAAACAATGAGAGTCGCCATGGTTAACTCCAGGTAGGTCTCTCAGAACACTGCAGTCTGTTTTGTAAGGACGAGACCCAGTGACTATTCTTACTTGGACAACTAATACATGTCGAAACTGAACTGTCTTTTCTGGGACTCGCCCTGTATGAGCTACACTCGACCTTTGTCGCGCTTTACTCATAAATGCCTACTCGCCCTCATGCATTCGTGCCTTTCGAAACTCCGGAAACAGGTTCGAATCATGGAAAAGTGACTCTAAAGAAGGATTTACAAGAGGACAGGACTGGGCGAGACATGAGTTGCCACGTGTGATCTCCGTCCAGTTCGCCCGCGGTAGAATTGAGAGACACGTCGAGGTGAGTCGGCTTGTCTGACAGTACACAGAGCTCCCCAACGTTTCCAAGACAGGGTGCAAGGATTGCGCGTGTTTTAGCAGTCACTCTTGGACCGGAGACTTCTTCCTCACTGCGCCGAGTGTTGCGCTCAACCGATCGATTCGACGTGGTGGCATGACCCGGGTGAAATGCTAAAGGGCTCGAAAAGAAGCGCTTGTCCGAGAGAGTGAAACCTGTTTAGGACATCTCGCTTTGCCGGAATCCAACACTCTCCCGTTGCGCCCAATGGATGGCATGTCCTGGGGAAGGCTGCGTGCTCATAGAACCGGAATGTACCATGGGACCACGCTCGAATTTGATCTCCTCCAGTCTCCATGTTTGCGTTTCTCTCCATGGCCTTAATTAGTCCTTGACTCCTCTTTGTGCTCCAAGTCCTCGCCCGCTTCGTGGTTGGAATGAGAAGGGTGATCCGATTTCGTGTAGGTGATGAGCAAAAGCCGCAACCGGGCAACTTGCCGAGCACTCGGCAAGACAGGAACCCGTGGGTTGAGAAACAAGTCTTAATCGAGCCTCATGATGTCGTAACTGACGGAAATGGTGCTGCACGGGGGGAATCTCCGAGAGAGTAGATGGGCGGCTTTCTGCATGCCCAGATGACGACTGCCCAAGCCGCGGCGTGAACTCGTCTATGGAAGTCAAGACTTTTGGCTACCTCTTCTCTGGAACCTTTTGCACCTAAATCGTCTCATTCGACCTTACGGCAGTGAGTAGTTGGCCTGGGAAGCACGTCTGAGGCATGTGAAGAGGAGTTGACGGACCGGTGACTGGAATGCGGAAGCAGATACATTTGCGTTGTACCGCCTTTGCGGTCTTGACCAAGGATGAATCCACGGCCTCGGAATACGACGGGAAGCGCTGCCGAGTCAGTCGCCGTAAACCAAGACCAGCCTCGACGAACGGTCGATGGCGGGCTGTCTTGCTCTCCTTGCCTCGCCCTCTCCTATCCCAGAACAAAGCAATGGCCTCGCGGCCGCATATGCAGCCTCGTCTCGGGACGGAGCAATGCAAACTGTTCTGCGGCCTGTACGCGCACGCACCCGCATGACGAGCATTATAGTACGTGCAGTGAGTGTGACTCAAGGTAGGTAGCCGGCGGATTTTGACAGTTTGACGGGCCGGCCGTTTTCCCCCTATCACTCGCGAGTAAGTATGACTACCTACGAATACCACGCTCCAAGTGTTGCGCCAGGACGAACTGGTAGGTACGGTCGGATGCCCTCTTCCGTCACGTCACGTCTCCTTCGTATACACGGAAGCCCAAACGTCGTGTTCCCATTGCCTCACAACGGCCACCACGAGTTTCTTCCCCCCTGATTCCTCGACGACACCTGGGTTCCGTAAATAGAAAGACGCTTCGTTTCGCCCGTCACCGGCACCTGAGAAGAGGCCTAGCCTGGTTGGTAAGAGCCGGGGTTTTAAGTGCTTGCATGGCAGACGAGGGAGGGAGCAGGAGAAAGAAGAAAGAAGATGCTCCTGTATACCCTGCTCGACTGCTGTGCGGTACCGACGGAGCGAGAGCGTCATTGCGGCAAGTTGAGCCCCCCCCCCCTCCCCTTTCCCCTTTCGCAATTGAGGCCATCCACACACTCCACATGAGTACCCAGGAATAAATGCTACCTGGTTAATTAAATAGATTAAAAAAAATGTTCAAGCACATCATACGTACATACATGACTATACCCTCAGCCAGCCCCTGTTCCCCCCCACCACACCAATCAACCTGACGGGCTGTCCACGCCGCCGCATGAATTCTGGGAGATTGCGACTTGAACGAAAGCTTCTTCTTTTCTTCTGTTCCCCCCGTCGTCTCGTTTTAACTACACACCCCCCCGGACGGAGATCGCCCAAAGATCTCGACGACGACACACATCCGGACACGACTGCTCCTTTCAGACCCCCCCCCTCCCCGTTCCGAAGCCCTCTCGTCCAGGCACCAAGGACCTTCTCTCGTCTCTTGGTTCCGGGGTCGCGCTTCCGGGAAATCCAGAGACGACGTCCGAGCTGAGCAGAGGATCCCGTCCTACTATACGAGCAGAGCGACAAATACCAACGACGACACAAAAAAAAAAGCATGAACAAAAAGACCATCACCACCACCACCACCATCACGGACACCCAACCCATCCGTGCCTCAACTCGGGGCTTACAGTACCACTCCCCTGGAAAGAACCCACCTCCCAATTCCGGCAGTCCGGGTTCTCTCTCTTCTCTTCTTCTTCCTCCCGCTCTCTTCTCCCAAAGTGCCAACCCAAGAACACGCAAACGACCGGGGGGGGGGGGGGGGGGGTTCCCANNGGGGGGGGGGGGGGGGGGGGGGTTCCCATCCGGCATAATCGCTTCAACCTTCCGCTCGCCAAAAAGCACCTTGCGCACTTTGAGCCCTCCCACCAACAAGACCGAATACCGTAGTAACGTTGTGACCATGATAACCTCCAGGGGGAACCCAATCCTCCCCTACCCGGCTCAAGACTTTAAGTAATGACGCAAAAAAGCCCTCCCGTGCCCCGAGTCATTATCCCTCCCTCGGGGTGGCGCTACAGGGCAGCGAGAAGCCGGGCTCCCGCAGAGATCGCCCGAGAGGTGCCGAGGAGCGAGGAGGAAAACAGACGAGAACAGGGCGCTCCGTCAAGGCACCTCGAGCCCGGCGTTTCCCATCGAGCGTGCCTTGTTCGCGGGGCAAGTGTCTCGCTACCCCCGCGAAACAAACAAGGCCGCGAAAGTCGGGCTCGGCGGAACATGCTTCGAGGCGATCGTTTCACGCTTGTCTTTGCCAACTGGCTTGTCACGCTGGCTCGTCACGTAGAGACACTCGAAAGAAACAGTCAAACGCAAAAGACGGTGCTATTTTGATCCTCGTAACCTTTCTATCTATTGTGTGTGCCCTGCATCCAACTGGCCAGCAGCGTCGTCCATCTTGCTCGTCAAATCATCAATCAAGCCCTATTCCTTCATCCGATGGGGGCGACTCAATGCCAGAGACTTTGTCTATCTAGTGTTGCAAAAGAAAATGCAAAAACAAAAATGTGTATCCAACTCCTGGGTATCCCTCAACAAAAAAAGTGTGTGAGAAAGAAACCAAAAAAGGAAAAATGTCGCGAAGAACCTGAGCTGAGCCCTCCAATTTGAGCCCATGCAAAAGAAGAAAAAAACAAAAACAAAAACAAATTCCAATCCTCCAAATCCAATATATCCTTCCATTCAAATTTCGATTTCGCGGGAAATCCTAGGAGCTGGGCCCTTTTTCTTTTTGTTTTCTTTGTAAATGATGCACCAATAGCTCGTAAAAAACAAGCAACAACAAGAAACCATGTGCAGTATCGGTCAAATAGAAACAGAGAAAAGGGAAGGTGAAGGAGGGTAAGAAGAAAACAAACAAGAAAAAAAAGGAATAAACGAGGTACCATCAACGGGCAGAAGGAAGCCTAAGAAAAATAAAAAAAGCCCTTCCCGCCATGGTTACCCTGGTATCAAACATGCTGTCTCTGTCCATCTTTTCATAAACTGTGTGTAACAAAGCGAGTGACTTGGCCTCGAGGGCCGGGGAATACTGTTCGTAAGATCAAGCGAGAGTGAGTGATGAGAGGAAATCTATCTGATATCTGACAATAAGGAAATATTAGATCGTGGTTTAGATCATGTTCGGGAATGGTTCCGTGGCGGTCATGAACGTCTCAGGCGTCGAGCCGAGCGCACACATCTGAGGCTGAGGGGGCGGCACTGCCGTCATCATCACCATCTGCTGGGGGTGTTGGTGTTGTTGGTGGTGGTGGAGGTGCTGCTGCTGCTGCTGCTGTTGGTGTTGTTGCTGCTGTTGGTGTTGTTGCTGCTGTTGTTGCTGCTGCTGTTGCTGCTGCTGCTGCTGCTGGTTGGAAACAATCTGCCCCATGGTCACGGGCGTCGGCGTGACGGCCTCGGCCAGACACGAAGACGTCATCTGCGGCGTGGCCGGCCGGCACTCGCTCTTGGGCTTACTAGCCATGGCCATGCTCATGGCGTTGGCCGCCGTCGCCATGGCTCTCGCGTTGCTGCTCTCGCGCCGCCGCTTGGGCGTGTCCTTGATCTTGAGGTGCGTGTGACACTGGTTCCCTCGTTAGCCGCCGCAATGTGCACGTCGGGACAATAATAAACAAAGCCGCTGCTTACCTTGTAGGCGTGTCTGAACCAGGTTGTTCCCTTCTTCTTGCTGCTCACTAGCGCAATCCACTCGTTGCAGCTCCCACACAAGCCCTCCCACACGTCGGGGTTGCCATCCATGCGTCGCTTCTGCTGGGGCTCCTGGAAAGAGCTGCCCGTCGCCGCGCTGACTCCGTGGCTAAACGACTTGTCGTACCAAAAGGCCGAGTTCTTGAGGACGAGCCACCTGCCCGGCTTGCAGATGCCGCACCAGCCCTCGCGCTTGTTGCCGTGCCCGCGTACCCAGCGGGGAGTGTACAAGTCTCCCTCGAACCGCAGCTCCTGCTCGCGGGGGATCAGGTCGGGGTCCTCGGGGTTCATGTCCTCGGGAGGAGGCGGGATCTGCTCCTCCTGGAGCGCCGCGTACAGATCCGGCGGGTCGGACAGGTCGGTGTAGTGACCGTGGAACGAGTGAGGATCGCCGTTGCTCTGCAGCATCCTGAAGAGACCGTGGGATAGAAGCGGCGCCGGAGCCTCAAACTGCGTCCCTTCGGGGTGCCAAGTCTGCGAGGGAATCTGAGAAGGGAGCTGCGACGGCAAGAGCATGCTGCTCCTCTGGAAGACTGGCGGCTGGCTGGTGACCATGAAGGGCGCTTGCTGGACGGCCTGGACGGCCTGGAGGTTGCCGTAGTTGAGCGGTAGAGGGTTGGCGCAGGCCGCCGTGGGAGAAGAGTTGGCGGAGCAGAGCTGCTGGTGGGCGTTGAAGATTTCCGGGTTCGCATGGTAGACAAAGGGCGCGGGTTTCCGGCTCATGGTTCCGTACGTGCCGGTAGACCATCGCTTCAACCGGGGACCCTCGACGCTGTAGGGAGCAGATCGGACGCCGGGGCGTGGCGACGGCGAAGCTCCCCCGCGCCCTCGGCTCTGCGTCCGGACGAGTTCGGTTCGCGTCTGCGTCTGGGGCTGGGGCTGGGGCTGGGCCTGGGCCTGGGTCTGCTGGCTGGCGATTCTGGGCGAGGCGACGGGCGAGAGCTGAGTGGACGACATGAGGGAGTTGCGGTTGGACGTGGGCGGGTAGTCGGACGAGAAGGACTGCGCCTCGGACAGGGCCGTGGAAAAGTCCTCGTAAGAAGGCATGTCCGAGAGAGCGCCAGACGTGGACATGGAGAAGGAGGATCCGGACATGCGGCGAGGCTTGATGCCGCCATCAATGGCCATGAGCTCCTCCTCGGGAGCCTGCTCTCCATATCTCAGGTCGAGGACGGGAATGGCCTCGTCAGTGGTAAAGGCCTGGCCGATGCCCATGTTCATGTCCTGGTCAAAGCTGTTGAAATCAAAGTGATCCTCGCAGGGCTTCTCGATCCAGGAAGCTGGGTCCGTGTTAGTCGAGTAGCAGCCCACTGGACCGAGTTGCTCACCATTCTCAATCGACGTCGGAGGGCAAAAGTCCTGGTGCATGGACATGGGGCGGGACATGGTGTCGCTGGGGGTTTGCTGGAGCGAGATGGACGACGTGTCCCAGGACGGCACCGACGAGTACTCTTCAGTGGTGATGAAGGAAAAGCCCGCGTGGATGGTGGCGGGTCGAGGTCGAGTCTGAGTTGTCGGGGTAGACCACATCACGTCCGAGACGACCTCGGAGTCGGGGAATTCGGTCCCGTTCATGGCGACGGATGGAGTGGAGGTGGCGAAGCGGTGGCTGAATGCAGAGAAAGGAGTGTGGTGGTGGTGGTGGTGGTGATGGTTTAGTTGTTGTTGCTGATGTTCTTGTTGTTGTTGTTGTTGTTGTTGTTGGTGTTCTTCTTGTTGCTGGCTGTAGTCATGTCATGTAAGTCGAGAGTGAATGACTGGTAAGGGAGCGTGGTGGCATACAGCTGGGTATGACCAGAAGAGTAGTTCATTTACTCGGCCAGAGGGGAGCGGTGGTTAATCTATTAGTATTGAGACGAGAGATCTAGCAAGGGCCAGGCCAGGTACGTGTCAGCATGATTCCGCGAGCCTGAGAAAGGACTCAAGGGAGACACAGGATGGAGGAGGCTAGGAGGTCCACCTCATCGTATCTGGATCTTCGGGAGTGCCGCGGGCCATCTCAGACTTACCTGGTCGACTAAGGCCGCAGTGGCCAGCTCGGATGTGGGAATAATTTCCGGAGAGCCAACATGCGCCGTGTAAAAGGAACGCGTCGGTTTTCTTCCTTCTCGGCAGGGTTGGCTGGCCGGGGTCCAAGAAGAAAGCAAGAAATGGTTCAAAAAAATTAAAGAAAAAAAATAAATAAAAACCTCGAGCTGAGAGACTGTGGTGGGGAGAGCGTGTGCGAGGACGGGGCCCGGAAGGGATAATCAGGAAATGAGGGCGAGGAGTTGGTCTGCGGCAGGGAGAGTCAATGTTGGGAAGTGGGTGGTCCTTTGTGGGAGGGTGGAGGAGAGAGAGCGGGAGAGCCAGCTCGCGGGAGTATTATAAGACGCGAGGCGGTATGTAAGGTACAGATGTGGCAAGACAGGGCAAAGGAGTGACTATCAATGAGAGAGCGGCAACATGCAATGAGGGTGTGCGGGTGAAGTCGCGCGAAGACAGAAGCAAGAGAAGCAGATGGAGGGGCGGAGCCGGAACCTGGAGGTATAAAAGAAGACGTGTATCGACCAAGAGGCATCATCCATGAGCAGGGGACGGCTCCAGGGGACAGGTTTGGGAGGGCGGGAGGGGCTGGGCCGAATCCTCAGACACAGACCGATCTCTCTGTATGAACTAGGTACTCCGTCAGAGAAGTCGCAGGCCCGGGATGCGGTCCACGGCGAGTGTGTTCGTCGAGGTGGACTTGGACGATCCCGGCAGGAGGGCCCAGGACGTCCAGGGACAGGGGGCCAGACGCACCCCGGGCAGCCAGGCGACAAGGCTGGACGGCACTGCGATGTTGTTGCAAGTCGCACATGCGTAGAGGGGCCAGAGGGAAAGGCTTTGGGCCCCGAGGAAGCGAGGGCCTCTTGATGCGCTCGGCGGCCGGTGGACATGGGCGGCGGCCTTGCCGGGCGTCCAAGAAAAGAAGGCATGGAAGTGCAATGGAAGAGAGCCAGTGGACAGAGCGTGGAAATTAGAGTACAGCATCCCAGACGAACGCCGAGACGAGGCTCGGTCGCCATGTCTCTCGATGCTCTGGCACATACATGGTAGGGTGTGTCTCGAGGACGACATGTCCAAGGGGTTCGATCTGGGCCAATGCGCCGCCCAGTCGGGCTGCACGACAGACCTCGACTCGTCTCACCCGCTGGAGAAAGTGAGCGGCAGCACGCAGCACGCAGCACGCAGCAGCACGCGGCATGCAGCACAGGCACAGGCAGGTATCCCGAGGTATCTGGGTGGTGTGGGCGGGCGGGCGAGTGAGTCGACCAGGACCGAACATGGGCGTGTCGACTCAGACGGGGCCACGTTAGGCTCGTCTGGGGTTGACAAAACCTCCGACCACAGCGGAGTCGGCTGATGCATTCACGCCTGCGTCCGTGGCGCGACGAGCTGACGCCCCTGGAACAAGATGAGGCGTCGAGCCCTCGTTGCGCGAAGCCCGTCTCGAGCGACTCCCTCGTCGCGAGGCTTGATCACACGCCCCCCTGTCGGTTGGGCGAGCGAGGGCCCTGTTGCTATTTTTCACAACACTCGAAACCGCTAAGAGTCGGTACTCCGAAGTCAATCCCCTCTAAGAGAACCCAATCATGCTCAATCGCACGACTGGTAAAGGCAAACGGCGGGGGGGGGGGCAGAAGGACGAACCCGGCTGAGGAGCTGTTTTGGGATCGCTTCGGGAGAATTGGGTGTAGGCCATGGATGCGTCCGTCCTTGAGATGCGACATGGACATTGGAATGCCATTTCCGTCGTCGGATCCCCCGCACGAGGGGCCGGGTTGAAGGGCCGCGGTGGGATGGAGGGCAGATCCGTGCCTGGTCGAGCAGCCCCCAACGTCAAACGGTCGCGCGGCTGGCTGCTGGCAGCGAAGAGGAAGCCTCGTCATTCGTTCATTTCGCCGTAACCGGCAACGAATACATTCGTTTCTTCTTGATGTTCCCTTTTTTTCCTTTTTTTTCCTTTTTTTTCCCTGGACGGGAGCCGGCGACGAGCGACGTCCACGGGACTTGACAGGGCGAATTGGTCCGTTGCCGGGGAGATGTGTGCGTGTGTGTTTTCTTGTATTTTCTTTGGAAAAGGCGGCTCGTCGACGTCTGCAGACAGCGATCCCGACCCCGCCGCTGCTTCAGGTTCCTCGGGCAAAGAAGCAACGCCAGTTGGCATCGCAGGCGGGTGCGCTGCACCGCGCTGCACACGCACACGCACACGGCGCTGCACAAACCAGCGCCGCACAGCGCAGCGGACGGGACATGTGGGCGGCGGGCATGGCAATTCGACGTTAAGATGAGAAGGGACCAGACAGAGACGGCGACGGTTGTACTCGAGGTGGATTACACGTGCGGCTTGCGCCCCCCCCCCCTCCCCTCCCCTCCCCTCCAGACAGCCACATCACCGACCACGTCGTCGTCAACCCGTCGTGGGAACGGAGGCTAGATCCGGGAAACGAAACAGCCCAAGCCTCTGCGTTGCGTTGCGTGCGTGCGCGTGCGCGTGCTCGAGCTAGCGAGCCACCACCAGGCGATAGAGTGACGGGACGCCGAGACGGGGGAAATGGAGGGTATAGTCGAGCGGGCGGGCGTCGTGGTATAGGGCACTTTGCTGGCGACGGTGCCTTTGTGAGGTGTCTGTCGCCCGTCATCGCCTGAGACTCGCCATGTCGTCCTCCTCCTGGCCGGTTCAAAGTGCGTTTGAGGTTGCCTTGGGGCCATTTTCGCGACGCGACGTGGTTGGCTGCGCGCTTACCTCAGCGGGGCGGGCAGGGGGCGGCGCGGGAAGAGCAGCGGGCGGGGGGCGCCTTCCCTCTCGAAGCTGTCCCTCTCTTGTCTTCGTCTCTGGACGCTTTCGGAATAGAAGATGGCCTGGAAGCACTGCGATTGGCCACGTTCCATGTTTCAGCATCGGGCTTACAGGGGCCTCCCGCAGGGATGTTGCCAGGAACCGAGCGTCTCAAGTCCGGGAAGTCTGTAACAGGGCCCCCTCCACTGAAAGATGCCCACTGGAAACAGCCGACGACGAGTCGACGACGTGGAGCAGCCCAGCCTTTCCAATTCCTGCTCCCCCATCCGCGTCGGGAGTGATGGAAATCATGTGAACTATAGGTACGTGAACTGGGATGAGGCACGCTGCAACTCGACGTCTGAAGCTCTGCTGGCTGGCGACTCTGCGATGGACACGTCGCAAGGCTGCCGGCGCCGACGGGGCTGTGACTTCGTGTGACTCCGACTCCTCCATTCTACCGCCTTCTTCTTTCTTCCTCTATTGCTAGGGAAGTCGGGTTATGACCTTCAACAAAGTATGACTCTTTTCTTCGTTGTCCATCTCACCCTCGTCCCCCCAGTTCAAAACCCGATTACGGAGTCGAGCCTTTCACGCGGACCTCGGTCTAGCCCAGGAACCTGATACAGCACGCTCGTCCATCGTTTCTTCGCGGCCCCCCCCCCCTTCGCCGAAGAAGAGAAACGACAATGTTTCAAAGGTTCCATCGCAACCAACTTGCTATTCCTACCCGACGGCCAAAATAGCTCCCCCATGGACAAGAGAGAGAGCTTGGGGCACAGCGTTGCTTCCATTCGAAATCCTTCCCCCCCCCTCCCAACTGCCGGCCAGTTGCTGCATTGGGCGACTAGAATCCAGGAACGGGAACTCGACTAATGTTTAGCAGCCGTTACATCGTGCCTCTCATTTGTTTGTTTTGTTCGTTTTAGCCTCTCCCGCCTCGTCTCGTCTTAACCAAGCGACCTGGAATGGCCCCCCTCCACAATTTTTGGCCCTTTTCTCTCACAGCGTCACATCCTCCCACTCTCTCTCTCTCTCACGGCTTCCGGTGTCTCCCCCCCTTCGAAGCACTTTTGGTGGTGTTGCAAGGCCTTGTCGCCTCAGGTTTCCCCCCCCTTCCCGTAGCACTGCCTCGTTGTGACCAAAAAAAAAAAAAAAAAAAAAAAAAAGAGAAGGAAGAAAAAAACAGATCCATCCCATTCCCCCATTCATTCCCATTCCTCGCCACGACGGTGCCGAGCACAACGTACGACGCGTTCACCTTGCTGAGCTGCGTCGTCTTTGCTTCCATTGCTTCACCGGCTGCCTCCCTCTCCCTCCCTCCTCCCTCTCCCTCCCCTTCCCTCCCTCCCTCCTTCCCTCCCTCCC